>JAEMOT010002089.1:35987-57503 GCA_019297695.1 Apostasia ramifera
CGCATCCTCGCCGGTGTGCGCAGCCGCACATTGTGGCGACCCGTGCGCGAACGCCTGGCAGCCGTGCGCTGCTGACCACAGCGAGGACTTGGGGTACAATTATAATTTTATATTAAAAAAATTTATAATTTCTTAATTAAAATTTAGATTGAGCGGAAAATATTTAATTGGATTAAGAACCACAATGACCTATACAGTAAATTTTGGGGACCGGTCTAACATATTTTCAAAATTATAAATCTGCGTGATAAGTCGAGTAAATCTCAGGAGCCCAAGTGAATTACCCCTAAATTTTATTATAAATTTAGTACATCAACTATTTTATATAAATTATTATATTATATATATAATTTCTTGATTGTATTTTAAAAAATTATAAATATGTACGTATTTTATGCATATCGAGTAAATATTGGGTTGAATCAAAAATTTTTTGACCGAGTTAATTCTGAGCTAGAGAAAAATCGAATCAATTTTAAATCAAGTAAGTACGTGTGAGTTTCAAGCGAATCTAATTCGATTTTCATATAAAATTGCATCACAAATCAAGTTTAGGGTTATTAATGATCTAATTTCGAGTCAATTCAAATTCGGCTCAAGATTGAATTAAAAGCTTTTGATTTGATCTCGATTTAATTCAAAATTTGAAAGAGAAAAATTCAATTTAATTTTTATCCGAGCTTGGTCTACTAGATCGTTTATTATTGATCTAAGCTAAATCTGAGCTAAAGTTAATTAGCAAAATTTTTTTTGTATATTTTTCTTTATTTATTTAATTAACTTCAGTAATCATGTTTATCACTATAATCAATAACATTAAATAAAAGTACTAAAAAAGTTCTAATGTGGTCAAAGGATATAAGAAAAAAGTACTAATTTATTTAAAATACAAGTTTAATATATAAATATTTATAAATAATGTTTTTTAAAGTAAATCAGCTTGCTAGTTCTGATCTAATGTCGGCTTAATAGTTTGATTGATAAAAATTATAAATCGTAAAAAATGATTCGTTAATTAGCTCATTTTATTCGAATTATTTTAATTCAATTTAAAATTTTTAATTGATATTAGAACTACAATTTTTGAGCTAAGTTAACTGCCTGGATCAGGTTCCTCGGCGTGACGGCAGAGGCCGAGGCCGAGGCCGAGGAGATAAAGGCGGCCTACCGGAGGCTCTCCAAGGACTACCACCCCGACACGACCTCGCTGCCGTTGAAGGCGGCCTCGGAGAATTTCATGAAGCTCAGGGAGGCCTACAACGTGCTCAGCAAGGAGGAGAGCCGGCGGTTCTACGACTGGACGCTGGTCCAGGAGGCCGAGAGCCGGCGGTCGGCGGCGATGCTGGAGGACCCCTACCAGCAGGACCTCAGCAACGAGGAGCCCATCCCGGACGCCGTCGACCGCCTCGCCGGCCGGAACATGAAGCTCAGCGACCAGGCCATGACCGCCCTCACCATCGACGTTGCCATCATCATCTTCTGCATTTTCTCCATCATCTACGCCGTTTTCTTCAAGGAACAGTACTAGCTAGATATATATATGTGAATTTCTTCTTAATTAATATATTGTATTTACATACGTAATTGTATTTAAATATTAATATACATGTATATATACGTATAAATACGTATCAAGCTATTAATTAATGTTTCAGACTTTGAGGTGGAAGAACCGATCAAAGAAGAGTACTTGGGTTCGGAGAGCTTGCCATTTTATACACCAATTAAATGGCGCTGGCAGCGGGCGGCCCACTGCAGTTGGGTTCGGAGATTGATGTGCTTGTTATAAGTATAAAAGTGATCTCCGAATCTAACTGCAGTGAGCTGCCCGCAGCCGACTGTTGCCATTTAAATGGTGTATGAAATGGTGATGTGGCGAGCTCTTCGAACTCAAGTATTTTTCCCGATCAAAACCCCCGGTCCAATCATGAAACGACACATATGTTGCCCAGTCTAATTTGCGTTAAAATTAATCAGATATTAATTTTGAATTAAATGTGATTGAAATATAATTATATAATCTTCTTCACCTAATTTATAATAATTAACCAAAAATTAGGTGAAGAAGATTATTATAATTATGTGGTACTTAATGGTAACAATGAATTGAAATTAATATAAAATAAATAAATTTATTATTTTGAATAATTGTTAATATTTTTTATGAATATTATTATTATTTTGAATTTTCAAAATAATAGTAATATGCTGAATTGATTGGTTTGATGATTGGTCCGATCGACCTAATTATAAATTATAACACTGATTAATTTTTTAATTTGATTCAAATTTTACGACATTGATCGTAGGTAGGTGAAGAAGAAGCAATTAGGGAAGCTATAATTCTCAGCACTCGTAAATTTTGCTGTAAATTATAAATTATAATTTTAACCATCATTCTCAAATGAATATTAAAATTTTAACTATATTATATATGTTATATAAATTTTAAAATTATTATGAATAGTATTACTCGTTAAACTGTTAATTATTATAAAAAATTAGGTGTAAAATTTTCAAAAAAATTTCAGAGGTGTAAAAAATAATTTATCCTCAAAATTAATCATAGCCATAAGCTTCTAATATACATCAAATCAAATTATTAATTTTGATTACTCCTGCTTTATTGAATCATTGATCTATTAATTAAAAAGGTCACATCACTCTACATGTCACCCAAATTGAAATGAAATTTAAATATCATCTTAAATTTATAATTTTTTAATATTAATATTTTATCGAAGTAAATACTTTTTTTTTCAATGCGGCAACATGCATGTAAAGTTTGATCCTTCTTATTAAAAATAAATAAATAAATTTGAGCCCAACTTTATCGAGTTTAATTTTAATAAAAAAATTTAATTTTAACTTGATAAAAATTTGCGAATGATAAGAGGTCGGATTTGGATATTAGACTAGGTCGAGATGGATTAATTAGATATGAGTATAAATTACACAAATATATTGAATTTACTGTCATTAATAGTACTTTGTTCACCTTCATAGCCAGAGCTACGAGCCATTATAATTAGTTTGAGTTATTTATGTTGATAGTTCTTTACTTTTTTTTAATTTTATATAAATTTTATATTTTTATTTTATAATTTAATTTTTAAAAAAATTTTAAAATAAAAATTTATGGCATACATGTGCATTCACAATATATTTAGGGAGTATTTGGTTTAATCTTATCTCTATATTATATCATATTATATAGAAAAAAATAATTATTTAGTTTAATAACATGTATAGATAATTTTTAAAAAATTTATGAAATTATCATTTACTATAAATATCATGATATCTAAATTACACAATACTAAAATAATATTGAATCAAATATCTCCTTAAAATTTTTTATTATTTAGTCTGATAATATTTATAGATTATTTTATAATTAAAAAATTATGAAACTACTTCTAAAAAAATGACATTTAAATATTAAAATATTTATATAATATGACATAATATTAATATAATATTAAATTAAACACTCTTTTTAAATTTTTTATGTATATATATATATATATTATTGATGATAAGCATCTATACAATTATCAAGGAATAAAAGTTTTTTAAATATCTTGAAAAGGGTCAAATATATTGATTTTAAAAGGTTTAAGCAGTTAAATTATAAAATAAAAAAAGAATGTAATATGTTATTAACAAAAAATTAAGTTATATATATAATTATTTTTTCATTAAGCTGTTCCATCAATCAATTCTAGTACTTGAAAATATAACCCGTCAATATGGTTGCTCCGTTGAAGCAAATTACTAAGATCCTATTTATTTGATAATTAAAAATTAACTTGATTTAATTTTAAACAGACATATTACATCACATATAAAATTTAATATTAAAAATTAACTTTATTCACATCCTAAATACATTATTAAAAAAATAACTAATTTATATAACATCTTTCATATATAATAATATAATAACTTACTATATATTACATCCCTCACATCCAGCATAATAATTAACTTTATTTCATATAATTCATAATTTTTAATAAAAAAATATTTCTATTTAAATTTAATTTTAATTTTATTAAATTAAATTTTACAAATAAATAAGCCTAAAAAATAATTATCTTAAGCTAAAGACACATGCATCACATGCATGTGATGAGACTTTTGAGTCATAATTTATATATCAAGGAGTTGAGTTCTAACTCAACAATTCAAAGCATCGATGTTGATTAAAGAATCAAATTAGGGCAATTCAAAGTCATCGACTATATATAATTCTAATTAATTTTATCAATCAAAATCACGAGCAAAGAGTTGTATTAATAAAGATTTTACATTATGCGTACGCATCGAAAAATTTTTGAAAACGAAAGATAAAATAGAAAAATACTAATACATGGAAAATAACATTTAAGATACAGATTTCCGTAATGCACATATTCGTTCATACAAAATTATTCAAAAGGTATAAATTTATGCGAAAATAGACAATTTTAAGTCACAAATCAAAATATCTACATTTTTTTTTATCCCTTTTGCTCTAATAAGAATCTCACCGTTAATTTACTAAATCTTGAAAAGTGTTTTTTTAGATTTACGTACAACATACTAAATTTTACAGAAAATTATATATTTTATTTAAAGTTTTTAAAATTATACATTTCAAATTCAATTTTAAAATTACATTTTTTTTTTATCTTTGTCATATAATACACCTAAACTTAGTCTAGTTAGATGTACATAAATTTTTATATATTTATTGTGATAAAACTGAAAAAATATGCTTATTTGGACAGATTTGGATGAAATATATTATTAACATATGATTTCAGTGCTGCATTTCAGCCGTACACATAACGCTATGGGAGCACAAATTTTTTCCAGACCAAGGGCCAGCACGCTTCAGCCATCACGGACCCCTAGAAGAAATGCCAATAAGATCAAGAAGCCAAGCCCTTCTTCCACTACTTCCGGCTCTTCTGGTGGCCGACAGCGGTGGGGCCACCAGCATGAGTTCAGTATTTGTTTACATTTTTTTTTCGGAAAACTTGGACTGAGCTCCACTATCTCCTGCCTATAAATACTCTTGAACAAGCTTCGAGGAAGGGGGCTTTTTTCGGGGGAATTATAGGATCTCTCTTCTATCACCCTTGTATTAAGAGCTTGAAATAAGAAAACTCTCTCTCTTCTTATCGCTCATTGTACTGGTCTTTTCGGTCACCTTCCTTTTTCTAGTGAGATCATCTCTAGCTAATCGCTTAGTGGACATAGGAGATTTTCTCCCTGAATCACCTTAAATCTCTGTATGCTGTTCTGAATGCATATTATTCTCATTTAAGCCTTAATTATCAGGCCTAGTTCTCTGTGTACCGCTGTCTCTCGGGACTCTCTCTCTCTCTTAGGAACCCTCTACTTCCTACGTCAACATACATATAAATTAAGAAAAATTACGAGAGTGTGATATACATAATTTTTAAAATATTTGAATGGAGCACAAAATTTTGTTAAAATTCGAGGTAGAACCTCTATGTATGTAAATTGTTCTTTTTTTTGATAAATTTGTTAACTGATAGAATTTATAAAGAAACAAATCTCAGCCCAATAAAGAAAATGAAATGCCACAGCTGTCTAACATTATTTTTTTTTAAACTAAAAAAAAAAAGAAACTCACAAAGCACTGCAAATTAAAGCCCAGAAATATTCATAACATTTTTCATGGGCATATTAATACCAGAATTTTGCCATCAAACGATTAAACATTAAACTAATTTTTATTTAAATTGCAAAAATAGATTCATATTCAAATTCGAGTAAATTATACGCGATTTAAATCAATTAGCTCGATTTAAAAGTAATAAATAATTTTATTTAATTTTTTAATAAAGTAATAAACAATTTTAGTGGTGGAGAATATACGCATCCACGTACAGCACCGCATCCCTAGTGGAGACGTTGAATTGATGGGTCCTCATGAAGGCGAATCCCCTGGCGAGGCGGAAGATGCCAGTGCCGCCGACCACCGGCAGCTCCCTCACAGGCTCCGTGATCGGATCCCTCGCGATCACCGCCAACGAGCTGCCCTTGTAGGGGCCGTCGGTGAAGATCACCTGAACGGTGAAGTAGAGGTCGACGCCGTTGAGGGAGGAGACGGCGTAGAATCCCCTCGCCCGGCCGATGGCCTTCGACGAGGGGTCGGGGCCCACTGTGAGGAGATCGTCGACGACGAAGAGGCTGGCGAAGTTCAGGCCGGAGGAGGATGGGATTCTGCCGGCGGGGCCGAAGGCCACGTTCACGGCGGTGGCGTTGGGGCTGCTGACCTTGTCGTGGATGTAGAACTGGAGGTGGGCGCGGCGCTCGGGGCCCACAGGGAAGCTTGCCTCGGGGACGGAAGAGCCGGCGCCGGGTGCGGCGGCGGCGGCGAGGAGGAAGAGGGTGATGAGAAGAGAGCGAGGGGCCTCCATGTGATGGGAGTGCGTGGATGAAGACTTGCTGTCGGTGAGGTGTGGATTATGGACATTAAATGAACTTTTTAAGGGCATAATCGTAAATTTAGCATTTTAGTTGTTAGCGGGAATTGGAGGATAACTTGATCTCAAAGTCACTCAGATATTTTTGAAAATTAAAATATTTCATTAGAAATAAAATTAATAAATTTATTAATTTTAATTAAAAATATAAAGTAAAATAATTAATTATATTTAAATTTATATTGAATATAATAAAGAATTATTATTATTCTTATTTTAATCAAATATTATTTTGATCATTAACAAAACTAAAATGATCTTGAAACCAAACAAAAAAAATTAAATTGCATACTGTAATATGTTAAATTATAATAAATTAACATATTTCTAAGATATTTATTATTTAATGATGACAATAAATTAATAGAATAAATATTTTAGTATTTTAAATATTTTTTTTACTAATTTAGACTCTAATATTATTTTAAATTTCATATAATTAATAATTTATCAGTTCATTAGATCATGAACGAAATAATAAGCCTTGATCAGGGTACCACGCAAGATAAAGCTTACTTGATAGCAAAGTTTTGGCCAGAATATAGAAAATGGTATAGAGAATTCGATACTTCTTTTTTTCTTTTTTTTCGAGAAATCTCTAAGATTTGTAATAGCGAACACATCTCTCTCAATATTTTTCAAGGAGTTCAAGTTTATGACTCAGTCCAATTTTGCGGTCCAGATCAAAAGACCAAACTCGGTTTATTATAGTGCCACATAGATATCCCAAATTAGGGTACCAATTTTTTCATAAACAATTAAAATGTTAGCATTTACAAATCAAAAGCATTTGGCTAGATATTCATTTGGTAGTTCTGGTAAAAGATTATATTTTGAAAAATAAAAAAAATGCTTGAAGCATCTTATACGAACTCCGTAAAAAGATAAAATCGATTGTATACTCAATTCCCTGTTAATTGAGCGTTCTCCATGAAAACTGGCGACTTTTCTTCTATAAAGGCTCCTGTCTCATAACGACTTCTCTGGTAAGAGTCACTTGTTCAATAAGTGATACTAATTAAAACTGTCAAACCTCACTCATCCAAATTATTTTTTATTTTCTATTATTAATTAATAATATTAGTGAATAAATTTAGTTAATTAAACATGCTAACTTTAAAAATTTGTTCTACTATAAATAAACAAGTTCCAACAAATTATATATGATTGAGCTCAACGACTGAGTCGCTCGACTCAACTCAGCAAAACCGGCTGGATAAGCCCATACTGGCACTCACGGCCCACTTTGAAGTTGGGCCGTTAGCCCATTTGTTATTTGTTTTTATGTCAAACCCATATGCCACTCACGGCGCACTGCCTTTGATACCTGCATGGATTAATAGTAAAGAAGGCGGTTTTGATTTTTTTAAAATTTTTTTTAAGCTTTGAATTTTTAACTTTTTAAAAAAGAAATTTATTTGCTATATATATATATATATATATATATAGTATGTAATATGTGTCTCGATGAGGGACATTTATATAATGTCATATAAATCTTGGCATATTACGTTATAAATATTCTTCTCAAAATTTAGATGATCCTTTTTTGCGAAGAAAGTGAACATAATATAATATGCCAAAATTTATATAGTGCATAAAAATTTTTATCTTTTTTTTTTAGAAAGAAAAAGAAGTGATAGAATGAGATAAAGAAGGGCGTGAGAAATGTTTAGGGAAACTCACAAAAGTGATACAACAATAACAACTAAATCTTTATTTTATTGGGTGGGATCTACTACATAAATCTTTTATTTTCATTACACTCTATTAAATAATAATTCCTCATTTAGCTTCAAATATGTAATATTATTTCTTATAATTTCTTGTCATATTTTTTTTAACTTTTCTTTCTCACTTTTATATGTACTAAATCTAATAAATTAAATTTTGTTATTGAAGTTTCAATTAGTATACGATTTATATGTCCAAATCATTTAAGTTAATTTTCTCTGTGTTTATCCTTAATTGAGATTATTTTAATTTTTTTATGAATAAATTTATTTTTTATTATCTTTTTGTGCATACCATCTATTTTAATATTATTATTTTTGTGCTACTTATTTTATTTGTATATTTATTGAAAAATAATTAGATTATAATTTGATGTTTATATTGATTATTTTGTGGCAAAAACCAAGGGGGAAATTTATTCATGTAGTCTCCCTCAAGTAAAAAATAAAAAAGCAAATGTTGGCACAATTTTAAGTTTGTAAAAGTAATCCAAAGCATATCAACTTGAACTTTCTAAAAAGGCAAAAGTTTTGAATATAACTTTGGACTTGTTGATTTATGAATTAAAAAAGTTAAAATAATATTTTATTAATATTTCAAAGATTTCACAAATTCTAATAATTTTATTTCACATTTAAGATAAATTTTAATATTAAAAAATAATTTTATTTTTATCTCACACAAATTTTAATTTTAAATTTAACTTTATTTTATATCTTATATATCTATTAATATTAAAATAATTTTATTTTTTATTAAACTTATAACTATTTTTTTTCAAAAATAACCTTCCAATCAAGCTAGCTTAAAAACAAGAAAAAATTGTAACAGTTAAGTTTGGTTGCGGAAAACTTTCCATGTGATGGTATTATACTTTTTGTGTTACAAGATTGTCATTATCAATACTTATTTAAAAATCTACTCCATTAAAAATAATTTCTGCAAATTTTTTATCTATTTTGCGCAATGGCTAGATGATGTATAAGGTGAGCAAGCGGAGGAGAGCGAGGGGGACTGCCCTCCCCCCTCTTCTTTCCTCTCTCTCCCCAACATCTCACTCTCCTCCCTTGTCTCTTTCCCGCTAGGCACGTTAAGGATATATAAGTATTTTATATTTAAAAATAGTTATTATTATTTTTTATTGGATTTACTAAATCATAAATAATATAAATTAACTCGCATGAAATATTTGTACAAACCTCAAATACTCAAATAAAAATATTAACCAAACTTAGGGATCAAAATATCACAAATTTAAAATCGTAAATCTACATGATATTATTTCCCAACGTCAAAGACTAAAATATAATTTACTCTTAGGAGGCATTTGGTTAAGGGGCGTTTGGTTCAGTGTTATCTCAATGTTATGTTATGTTATCTTTAAAAAATAATTATTTGGTTTAATGATATCTTTAAATAATATTATAATTAATTACAAAAATACCATTACATGCTGACATCTAGATGTCACCCCAAATCGGGCGACATCTCAAGATAATACCATCAATTTGTCATTATAATGTCAATAACTTCCAACTAAATAAAAGTTATTTAGATAGCATTTATATTTTCTAATATCATAACATTGAACCAAACAAATGTCCATTAATGAATAACAATGACATTTAGATAACATGACATCTAAATAACATTGACATTGAAATAACACTGAACCAAACGCCCCCTAAATGTTATTTTGATGTTATGTTATATTTTCTAAAAAAATAATTATTTGATTTAATGAAATGTATACTTAATTTTGTAAATATTATAGAATTATCGTCACTCAACAGATGACGTCTACATAACATGATATAACACTAAGATAAAATTAAACTAAATATTTTTTTAATTATATCTATCCAAAATAATACATCAATAATAAGTATGACTTATGCAAATTATGGTGATTGCTTCTATGCATAGATTTGTTTTTATGATAGACATTTGGATGCTAATTATTCTCACTAAATCTTCATTTTGGTTGTAAGGAGCATGATAATGAGGCTTAATTTGCCAAGTGAACTACTATTAATGAAAAGATTGTATGAAAGTGGAGATGATAGTGATCTAAGAGCAATTAAGAAGATAATTCTTTCAATGCATGGTCACAAACATGTGGTCCATTAATTAGGTGGAGTTTGTGAATAGAGGTAGGTTAATGAAAAGCCATTAAAATCCTATTAAGGAACCATGATTTAATTCTTAAGCTACCTACAAATCATTTTCCTCCACAACTAGCTACTTGTGATATACCCATATATTAATTATAGTTTAATTTGGTATTATTCATTTTTTCCAATTTTTTTTTGGCAAAATTGGATTCATGTTCCTAAGGTTTATTCATTATTGAACTTGACTCTTTTAGATCATGCATATTGATTTCTTTTTTATGGGTCCTCTCACCAATATTGCAAGCTTCGAATTATTAATCTTTTTGCTCTAGCTCATACTCACATGCCACTATAGTTTTGAGTCCAATACATATAGGTCACAAAAAATTGTGTTTCTTGTGTTGATTGCAAGATTTTTTGATTTATTTGAGAAAGCATTCGGATTAATTAACTTTGCACCAAGCAAACTATCTTAGCTACTATCATGCAATTATTTATAATTGAGTGTTATACATAAATTACGTGACAATCTTTAATGGGATTATTATGTACATCGTGTCTCTTAGGACAGATCTATTATTCTATATAGGTATATGAAATAAAAAATATTTCATTTGGGTACTTTGTGTGCTAGAAATTATTTCACGTTAATCTTTTTATGAATTTTGTAAAAATTAACAATTATGTCACATTGTTAAAAAAATATATATTTAAGTATTCACAATTGCTATTATAATTTTAATGTTCATTCTTCTTTATGTCCTAGTTTATAATAGTAATTGTGATTAAATGTGATTGGTCGAGTGATGAAATTGTAAAAATGGTAAAAATTACAATCAAAATAATGCTTGGTTAGATCGATTTAGAACTAACGATAGGGAGCAATGTCACAAGCTACATCTGGCCAAAATGTTGTGCTGCCTTGAAGAATTGATTGTAGAGACCTCATGTCATAAAAGCATACTCATTATCAATGGAACCTAAAAAAAAAATCAGATATCATGAGGTCGAATTTTCAACAAAGTATTCAAAGACTTGAACCTTGAGGAGAGGTGATTCTCGTAAGGATTCTCAAATAAAGGAGTTCTATGAAGTAGCCTAATTGGGATAAGAATTGAATATGACATATTCTAGGGACAATTACAGGTGAGTGCCATATTAGCCTTCTGTCAAAACTATTGTGCAAGCAGCTTAGTTGGGACACTGATGTGGAGGTTATTCTCGAGATGATAATAGAAACTATTGCTTTTTTATTATGCTATAAAAGGGCCTGGGAAGGGCAAAGTGGGAGAAAGAAGTTAGTGCAATACAATGAGTAGAGATTTACAAAAGAAGAAAGTATTTTAGGAGAGCCATGACGACTCGTGTGATCAAGCAGTAAAGACAACTAGCATTCTAGAAGGAAATGTTGCATGATGCAACTGAGGTTGAGATCCAGAAAGCTTCAGAAAGAGTTGGGTCACAAATAGGATCCTTATCTCTTGTACTGTGATAGCAAAAGTGGCGTCCACCTAGCTATGAATTTTAGCTTTTACTCCAAATCGAAGTATAAATGTTACGTTACCACTAGATATGCAATTTATTACAAGTGTGATTTTCAACGAGTGGTAAAAGTAAAATTTCTATTGATCAACTAATTGAAACAGTGAATTCTTTTGCTTCAAATAGTAGAATGCCGCAGCCTGCCTTCAAAGGAATAGCCGAAGGAGACTTGAGCCCCACACTGATGAGATCATTTCTTCATTTCTTCCCTTCCAACCTCCGTTTTTCATCCACGAATTTTCTTTGTTTTCCATATTTTCAATAACTTAGGTTTCGATTTAGGCCCTGAAGTTAAGGCTGTTAATTTTGCTTCAAGATTGAAGATTGCTCGAAAATTAAATCAAAATTTGAATCGAATCTAGCTCAATTCGATCTAAATAAGCCGACCAATGAGCCATTTTTTGGCTCGGAAATTTTATCAATTCAATTTTGAGCCGGCATAGGATCGAATCGAGATAGCTTGAAATCGGATCAATTAAGAAAATAAAAAATAATATATATATATATATATATATTTATATATGTAACTAGATTTAGTATGTAGTTTTTTTCAGTAGTCTACTGGAAAGCTTCATTAGACTTTCGTTAGAATTTTTTTTTATAATCATTTAAATCATATTTATTGTAATTTTTTTTTGTTTTTATCTTTAAATAATAGATCAAAGCGAATGTCCATAATTTAAGCTGATTGAATGAACAAATATATTTATGCATAATATTTAGATAAAAGATCGAAAATTAATCGAAAGTCGAATCGATTTTAGCTCGAATCGAGCTTGAATCGATAACAAATGAGCCAGACCCGGCCAGCTAGATTTGAGATCGGATCAAACTCTCCTCGTTCATTCTCTGGATCGAATCGAAATTGAATCGAAAACTTTTAATTTAATCTTGAGCCGAGGTCGGATTGACTCGAGATCGAATCGTTAACAGCCCTGCGGCTGAAGTTAGGAGGGTATTTTAAATGGACCCTAATTTAAAAAAAAATCTTAATTTTGGTCCTCAAGTTATAAAATTGTTATGGTTTTAGTCTCTTTTTTAGGATTCACTTTTCTACTTGCTTTTTGTGATAAAAATATAAAATTTAATTAATTTTTAATTAATTTGAATAATTTATAAAGAATTTTATCTCCGTATTTCTTCAAAATTTTAATAAAAAGCTAAAATTTAATTTATCTCATATCTTAATTTTTTTATTTTAAAAGTTTAAAATTAAAAATATATATAAATATTAATTTTCAAAATTATGTCCTAAAAAGTTAAAATATTAATGATTAAGAATAATTTTATAGCATAATAATAAAAAATTAATAACTATCTTAATTGAGACTAATCGTCAATACTTTTGTAATCTCAAGGATCCAAATCGAAATTTTTACAAAGTTGGGACTAATTTTGCAATGCCTTTCTGACTTCAAAGGCCAAAATGCAATTTACCATAATTTTAATAATACCCCCATAATAGGAGGATTTACATACAGAACACTGAATTCATCACAAATTACGCATTTCACTATCGTTTAGTAAATATTACGCATATCACACTCTTCTTATGAGTTTTATATTTCTATTGTAACAATAGCCAACAAAGGAAGAGTGTGATATGCGTAATATTAACTAAACGATAGTGAAATGCGTAATTTGTGATGAATTCAGTATTCTGTATGTAAATCCCTCTTTATAATATTCCTCCTAAGTCTTATGGATCCCAATTGGACTTCTAAACTATTGAAGTTTAATTTCATGATTTGGTTAGTTGATTATCTAATCCATACATACACTAATTGATTGGTGCATGCTTTTTTTCTCTCATTAGCCAATGGCTTAATGAAGGCCGAGTAAGTCTCGTAACGAGTTGAGATTATGCGAGTAGAACTAATCAATTTGATTACGAAATTTTTTGATTCGTGTTCTCATGTTGATTTAAATAGTATGGAACTATATATATACATAATGGGTATACATCTTATTTTTCTTATCGATAATAAAATTTACGTTAACATATTTTTGGGTTTCAGTTCCTACATGAAATATCAGTTAAAATCATCTGATCTTGTAAAAAATTCGAGTTTCTAACAAAATTCGAATGTTTTTTTCAAGATCAGATGATTTTATAATCATTAAAAAGCTTGAATTTTTTTGAAAATCTTTTTTCAGCTGAATTGCACATGATGAAATGTATCTGTAGTCAGATTTCTATTGTTTTGGCAGCACAATCTGTGTTGGCCACACTTGATGATGTGCCCATCCAACAAAATTTGACTAGACATGATATTCTAATTTTTAATACAAATACTTATCAAAAACTTTTTTTCGAGCAACTGCATAAATGCAGCTTTGAAGCATTATATTTATATACTAACGACTATTCAAGATTTATTTATGCATGTATGATCATGTAATCTTTAATATTACAACAGTGACACTCTGTTAATATTATCATAATTAAATTATAGTTAGCATAACTCAAACACTAATGACGGTGGTTAGCAGTGGCAACGAGCAATGCCCGATGGCTGGCAGTAGGCGGCAAAGCTATCTAGTGGTCGATGGCATAGGAGAAGGTCATGGCTGAGTGCTGACAGACAAGGATAGCCGATGTATGATAGCTGGTGGTGATTGAATTGCAACAATAAGATGCCCAACGAAGTTCCCATGCATTGGACGATGTTAGGCTAATGATAGTTTACTTATAGAATATTTCATACATATAGTATATGTAATATATAAATAAAATCTTATAGAGTGTCATGCATGTAATTTTTTTAATACAAATAATTAAATACAATACAATTATTTTGTATGCATGCTGAACTTATAAATTAAACTGTTATTTAAAGGTAAAGCAGGAGATAAATTAATTTCTGCTGATAATGATATTGCAAATCTCATAATTTGAGTATTTCCATCTTCCTTCTCAAGCAGTAGGTCTTTTTATTGAGCTTCCAAAATTGCCAACCACCCTTCACAGCTCCATCCCTCCAAACCTTTCCCATGTTCAGGCAGAAAAAAAAAAGAAAGTTGAGCACAATAAAAGGCCAGAAGAAGATCATCAGAGGACCAGCTCTAATTATTCCTCCTGTTGCTTCTTCTTCTTCCTCCTCCTTGGAGCACTCTAGATTTTGCATGGAGATGGCTAAGAGACTCTACAGGAACAAGTGTTTTCTTCTTTCACCGTTGCTGTGTGATCCTAGATGAACCGATCGAGCAGCGGGTCGGTCCATTTGCAGGCTTTATGGAGTCAAGGCATCGATCAACAGTAGGAAATCTGTGAGAATCTTCTTCTCTACATTATCATTCTTTAAAGAACTATTAGAGTTAGGCAAACATCACCTAGTAAGATTAAGGTTTGATTATTATTAGTGTTAAGTCTCTGGTTATCAACTGACCTACAAGTTTAAGTTTGTAAGTTATTATCTAATAATTATTTTTATTTTGCAGTATGGAGTTCAGCATAAATACATGTTTTTTAAAAATCTTATACTAGAGATGATTTATGATCACCCGGTTAATTTCAAACTCGAGACTTTCATGGCTGCGAATATAGCATAAGACTTAAACTTGTCATTTATAACTGAGAAGTAATTTATATTCTTATAATTAGAATATCTAGCTATTGATTTCTTTTAATTAAGATCGAACAACGCTCGTCACTAGTATTATAAAAATATTAATACAGAAATAAAAACAAGAAAGAAGGATATCATTTTTTGAGGTTCAAATCACAAATAAATTGGTGTTAATTAGACTGATCGCTACACAATTAGTGTAAAAGTTTCTTCGAGCAATTTTCCGAACATAACTCGAGTTGTGATGGGAGTCAACTTGATTATTTTCAAATTTGACGGATGCAGATCGAGAATATAATTCTTATGTTATAGAATTGAAGTTTTATTTTGTTTTTTTTATTGATACAACTATTGCAAACGTTAGTTTCTATTCTCCTGTCCATCTTTTTAAAAAAAAAAATATTTTAATGACCCCAATATACGAGAAGTTATTGGGTTCAGACGGCGCACCGTCCGGAACCCAATCAGAGGGCGCCATGTGTGCCATACAGCTGGGTCTGGGCACACGTGGCACCCTCTGATTGGGCGTCCGAACGATGCGCGCGGTGCACCCAATAATTTTTTCCAATATATCTACTCAGAGGCCATCATAACCCCTCTTCAGTTCATTTTCAAGATAACCCTTTAAAGCAAATATACCTACTCTATGTTGATGCTATTGCTGTCTTTTCTATCTTCACCACCACCACTTTTCCACAAGAACCAAACAAAGAAAAAAAAAAGGATAATTACATATATATATCACTAATATTTTATTATTTTATATATTTAATATCTAAATATTTAATATTATATATTAATCATAAAATTATATAAAGATTATAATTACTTTTTCTATAATTTTATAATATGAGTTTTGTATGAATTGCAATTTTTATATAATATTTATAACTAATATATAATATTCACAAGTTTAGATGTCAACTATATAAAATAATTAAATTTATATAATTGATATAGAGGTTTAAATTTATAGATTATGGTTTAAAAATAATTTTATATTCTAATATTTTTTAGGTATAATTTTTCTTTTTTTGCTTTACATAGCAGAGTTTAGTAAAAGTATTTTTTTAGAACCTTATGCCACATCAGGTAAATGAGGTTATCAAGGTCAAAACTCGAGACTTTTTAGTTCTAATATTATGATAAATATTTTGTTATTAATTGATATAGAAGTTTAAGTTTGTAGTTATGACATATAAATATTTTTATATTCTAACATTATTAATTGTTATTTATATAAAAATAGTTCTTATTTTATGTTTCAATTTCTCTATTAGACATATTTGTTTGACAGGCTAAAAGTTATACTGGAAATGTTTCTTAATTTCATAGAGTTAGTATCCTTATTTGATCAATTTTCAGGTCCTAAAGTTAGAAAAGCATTCTAAATTGGTCCTAATTTTTTAAAATTTTGATTTAAGTGCTTGAAATTATACAAATGCTGACTTTTTGCCTCAATTAAGATATAATTATTTAATTTTTATTATTATATTATAAGATTATTTTTAATTATTAATTTTTTACTTTTAAGAATATAATTTTGAAATAATAATATTTAATATTTTTAGTTTTAATTTTTTAGTGTAGAGAAAATAAGAGACGAGTGAAATTGAATTTTAGAATTTATTAAATTTTTAAAGAAAGGGAGATGATAGTGGGGTATACTAGTTCTTTAAAATGTGTAAATAAGTTAAATTAGTTAAAATAATTAAATTTTATATTTTTAATCAAGAAAGGCTAGCAAAAAAGGTGAGATTCTAAAAAAAAATAATTAAAACTGCAATACTTTTACAACTTTAGGGACTAAAATCGAGATTTTTTAAAACTTGAGATCAATTTGCAATTCTCTTCCAACCTCAAGAACTCGGATGCAATTTACCTTTATTTATTTAATTCCAATTATGAAGTGATGTTCACAATTTTTTTTCTTAAATATTTATTCTCCAGTTATTCTGATGGTCATAAAAGAAGGCTCTCAAATAGCAGCAGCTTTAAAGAAACTGTAAAACTGTTATATCCAATTCAACAAAGGGGTTCATGCTGCAAGTTTCAATGGCTTAGATACTTTGTTGTCTTTTTTGTATTTGGATCTTTGTTGACAGTTCTACACTCTCCGGTATCTTCACATTATGCAAATTCTTCAAGACATAATTTTCGGTATATATTCTCTCCTTCGATACTGTCTTCTTCCTTGTAATATGCTATATATGAATGTGACGCTAATTTCTATCAAGTTAATTAACTGGAATTGAGAAATAAAGTGAAAAGAGCGAAAATAGAAAAGTGGGATATTGTTAGGATCTCTATTCAACACCCCCGTCCATTGTTGACCACAAATTCTTTGGAATCTCCACGTGTATGATTGTGATAATTCGCTCACTTTTTTGATGCATTAATGTGTTAATCAGAGTCAAATGATCTTGGGTTTCCTTTAAAATCTGCTTAATTAATTACAGATTGCTCACACTTCATTCTAAATCACACTTAAAAAACTTTTAAGGAATTTCAAGCACAACTCCTCAACTTTTTATGCAAACTAATTTGCAGATCAAGCTTTTCAAGTGTTGGATGGATGTGGAGGGATCCCATGCCTGAAACAATCTATGCATCAAACTCAGATATCGATTGGGTTCATATACTCAAATCTCTATCAAAGTTGCAGATTCAAAGAAGAGAATCTAACATCAAGCTGGGATTACTCAATTTCAACAGCTCTGAAATCAGCCACTGGAAGAAGATGCTGCCAAGCGCTGAAATTTCCATGATTAGGCTTGAAAATGCTGCCGAAAATCTTGCATGGGAGAAACTCTATCCAGAATGGATCGACGAGGGAGAAGAAGAAGAAGAAGAAGTTCCCTCTTGTCCTCCTCTTCCCGGCCCCAAAGTCCCAAAAGGATCAAACTTTGGCTTAATAGCAGTGAAGCTCCCCTGCAATAAGACTGGTAACTGGACGAGGGATGTTCCTCGCCTGCACCTGCAGCTCTCTGCAGCAAAACTCGCTGCAGATTCGGAGGAAGAAGGCGAAGCAGTTCATGTTCTTCTTGTCACAGATTGCCTTCCCGTTCCGAATCTGTTTTCATGCAAGAATCTTGTTGTGAAGGAGGGGAGTGCTTGGCTCTACAAGCCTGATTTGCAGGTTCTGAAGCAAAAGTTGCAGCTCCCTGTTGGGTCGTGTGAGCTATCACTTCCACTTAAGCAAACAGGTTAGCCATGCTTGCTCTATTTCGAGTCATGGGTCAATGAATCTGGTTTCGTGTTCAATCTACCGTGTTGTTTGAATCGTGGCAGGTTATGTCGGCAGCGTTTCAATCCGATATGAGTCACTGAACTTACAACTTATTGACAATCTATAAACTTTTACATCGTATAATCATCGTCTTACCTAATTTTATAATATATTTTAATTTAGTCATCTTTTTCACCGTCACTTAACTTAATAAACCGGCATGAAATTATAATAAAATTCTAAAAGTTTATGAAATTATGAACCCAAATACAAACTTTTTAAATGAGAAAGAATAACCTGATAATATAATTTTTAAAACGATATGATTTTTACGACAAATTGGTTACTCATAAACTTACATAAAATTGCAAAATATTATAATTTAATGCTAAGTTGTCTACGTCAGTCAATAGTGACACATGCTTTATTTTATAAGTCGTGTGCACCAAAAGAGTAATACTTATTCTAATTTTTAGAGTAAAAATTGTATAGCATATTCAACTTATCATTTTATAAGTTACGTGCAGCATCATATTAGACAATTAATATTAAATTTTTGTACGATCACATGGACTTTTAGCATCAAATTCTTTGATTTCACAACATTTTTGCAATTATATCTCAATTTATAGCAATCATACATTTTAAAATTTTGTCATCTAAGAAATAAATAGTTTATTTGTTCTAGGTAGGGACGGCAAGTTGGGTTAATGGGATGAGTTCGGGTTAACTTGTTTACGCTTAGTCCAACTCTAACTCATTTATTAAATGAATTAAGTATCAAGATCTGTACCTAACTTATTTAATAAATGGGTTACACAACTCGATCGGCCAACTCATTTGTTATAATTTTTGAGAGATTCAGTCTTTTTTTATTTTAGATCAATATTAAATTATGTAATATTTATTTAATAATTAATATTAAAATTAATAAAATATATATTATTTTTGATAAAAGAGTAAAATCTTCTTAAATGAGTTAAATTTAAGTCAACTTATTATTAATTCAAAAATTCAAAACTCCTCTTTTGTGTTAAAACAGTAAGACCTCCATCCAACAACCCCAAGCGAGAAGCGTACGCCACCATCCTCCACTCGGAAGATGAATACGTCTGCGGCGCCATTGCCGCCGCTCGCAGCATTCGTCTCACCAATTCATCCAGGGACCTCGTAGTCCTCGTCGACGAAGCCATCAGCCCCCACCACAAGTCCGGCCTCCGATCGGCCGGCTGGAAGATCATCACGATCAGAAGGATCCGCAACCCGCGGGCTCAGAAGGACGCCTACAACGAGTGGAACTACAGCAAGTTCCGTCTTTGGCAGCTCACCGACTACGACAAGCTCATCTTCATCGACGCCGATCTCCTCATTCTTCGAAACATCGATTTCCTCTTCGCCGTGCCGGAGATCAGCGCCACCGGCAACAACGGCAGCCTCTTCAACTCCGGCGTCATGGTGATCGAGCCTTCGAACTGCACCTTCGAGCTTCTGATGGATCATATAAACGACACACACTCATACAATGGCGGGGATCAGGGGTACTTGAACGAGATCTTCACATGGTGGCACAGAATTCCGAGGAGGATGAACTTCTTGAAGCACTTCTGGGTTGGGGATGGGGAAGGGGAGAAGGAGAAGAAGACCCATTTGTTCGCCGCCGACCCGCCGGAGCTCTACGTTCTGCATTACTTGGGATTCAAACCATGGCTCTGCTTCAGAGACTACGACTGCAACTGGAATGTGGATTTTATGCAGGAATTTGCGAGCGATGTTGCCCATGAGAAGTGGTGGAGAGTGCACGATTCGATGCCGGAGAAGCTGCAGGAGTTCTGCCTCCTGAGCACGCAGAGGAAGGCGGGGCTGGAGTGGGAGAGGAGGAAGGCGGAGGAGGAGAAGTATGGAGATGGGCATTGGAGGAGGAAGGTGAGAGATCCCAGAATGGAGATCTGTAGAGATGATTACTGCGACTGGAGGAGCATGCTGCTTCACTGGGGAGATCCGCTGTACAACGATGGGGGGCCTGGGTTTGGGGAAGTAGTCAAAAATGTTCATCTTTTCTGATTTTAAGATCATCTTCTTCCTCCCCTGTTCTTCTTCTTCTTCTTCTTCCTTTCTTAGAATCCAATCTGCCATAGGTTACAGGTTCTGTGTGTGTGTGTTTTTGATAGATACAGGCTATGTTTTTATTTGCTCTTTTAATATGATCTATATAAAAGTTCATTGTCAGAAATTAAATTTTTTTTTTACATCTCTGTCAGAAATTAAACTTTTTGTATTTATTTCATTTAAAAATTATAATATTATAGTTTAAAGCTGAGATATTCAGACTAACTCATTTTCCACTAAACTAAAAAAACACAATTGATAGAAATTAAACTCAATGCATAATTGAAGGGCACAGAAAGTGTTAGTAAATTCAATAGTTAATCCTGATTCAAGTTTATTTGTTTCCGAAGTTCATCCATTGAAGCTTGAGGGGGTATCGCGGAGTTGAGTTGAGTTTAACTCGAAATTAAAATTTTTTATTTTGAGTTGAGTTTAAATCAAAACTATTAAAAAATTTTTAATTTTGAATTAATTTTTGAGTTAAGGTGAATATACAAATTTAGAATTTTTTTGATTTGAGCTTCTTAAAATTTGTAAGTCATGTTATTTTATAAAAATATCCGTTATACATATACATATATAAATAAATTTATTATAAATTTAAAATATATTAGAATATAGTATTATAATTTATTTTTAAATTTTATATGTATACTTCTAATTTCAACTATTTAATATAAACTATTATAATATATTTATATATTTTTTTAATATAA
>JAEMOT010002089.1:57710-80416 GCA_019297695.1 Apostasia ramifera
TATAGCCTTTAACAATTTTGACATTTTACTATTTTGATTCTCTAATTTTCTAAATATAGCCTTAAAAAAAAACTAAAGTAAAGCAAAAAAAAAAATTTAAATTATAAATTTTATTATATAAAATAGCAAATCAAAATACAATTTTTGGAGCTAAAGAATTTTTTAATAAAAAGTGAATCATTATAAATAAATAAATAATTGCTTAAAATATTATTACATTATCAAAATAAAATTTATATTTTAATATTTTAATTTTTGAATTAAAATTATACGACTTTCGAATTATATTTAAAAAAATAAAAAAGTCAATGATTAATTATTATTATTTTATATGACATAGAATGTAAGTAATTATATGTAATTTTTAAAATTTTAAGTAATAATTTTTATAAAATTATAATATAATTTTTATTTTGATAATGTAATAATATTTTAAGCAATTATTTATTTATTTATAATGATTTAGTCTTTCACTTTTTATTAAAAATTTCTTTAGCTCCAAAAATTGTATTTTGATTTGCTATTTTATATAATAAAATTTATAATTTAATTTTTTTTTTTTGCTTTACTTAGTTTTTTTTTAAGGCTATATTTAGAAAATTAGAGAATCAAAATAGTAAAATGTCAAAATTGTTAAAGGCTATAATTTAGTTTTTTAATTGAAAAATTAGAGAATCAAATTTATAATTTAGTTTTTTAATTGAAAAATTAGAGAATCAAATTTATAATTTAGTTTTTTTTAAGGCTATAAAAATATTCGTTATATATATACATATATATAAATTCATTATATATTTAAAATATATTAGAATATAGTATTATAATTTATTTTTAAATTTTATATGTGTACTTCTAATTTCAACTATTTAATATAAACTATTATAATGTATTTATATATTTTTTTAATATAATTTAAATTTTTTTTATAAAAAATAATAATAAAAAAGAATTATTTAATAATTTTTATAAAATTAAAGGACTAGATATTAATTTTTTAAAATAATAAATCAGCGTAATTTATATAGGGTTTTCATGGCCGATTCATCCTTCCACTTTCACCACGGTAGTAGAGCCTCTCGCACGCGCCGCCACTCCACCCACGCCTCCGCCTTGCCAGCTCGCACCAACTCGCACAGCTCGCGCCTTGCCCGATCTCGCCTCACCGCCCGCTGCTCGCGTCGCGCTCCCCTCGACAGCTCGCGCCTTTCCCGATCTCGCCTCACCTTCCGCTGCTCGCGTCGCCCTGAAGGAACTTCCATCGCTTCACTCTTCTTCGGAAACCTACGGCTTCTCGATCTTCTCTGGTAATACTTGCACCTGCAGTAGAACCACAGCCCCTCTTTTTTTGACTTGGGCCTGCTCTTCACTTTCAGCGTTGTCTCTGTTTGCTATATCTCCTTGCTCTTTCATTCTTTTTGAGATGGTTTAAACGTATAACAAACAAAAGCTAGAAGATGAGTTATTGGTGAAGTCACTAATGTTGGAGAAGACATTGACAGAGACTCTCATTTTATGTTTGGAGGTGATCTCTCGTTAGGTAGTTGACATTATGTCTACAGAAAATAATTCAAGTGGTGGGAGCTGTTTTGGAATCCCAAATGTCAGAGGAAATTCAGATGTTAGTTTTTTCTCCATCCTTCCAGGCACACCTGCTATTACAACTTATAAATTTAATGATTAGAATTATGCTAATTAGTCAAAAGCAATTAAAGTTTGGTTTTATTGCCACGAAGTAGATGATCACCTCCTTCACGAAATGCCATTAGGATTATTGGTGAAAGAATAACAAAGTGGAAGAGTCTTGATTTTAGGCTCTTAAGTATGTTACGACAATCTATGGAGCCTCAATTAATGGCTACATTTTGGGTTTATGAAACTTATAAAGAAGTTTGAGAACAAGCTAAGGTGATGTACATTAAAGATGTTCCTGGAATGTGTGATGTGGTCTTAAGGTGTTTTCAAACTCCAATTGAGGAAGATGATTTGATTAAGTTATATGCACACTTTAAGTCTTTGAGAGTAGAATTTGATCAATTATTACCTGTTAGTGTTGATGTTCAGACTCAAATGTTACAAAGTGAATAGTTATTTGTTATGTTTTTCTTGAAAAGTCTTGCAGCTAAATATGAACTTGTTCATAGTCAAATACTTGGCGGACCAAGTCTTCCCTCTCTTGCTGAGACATTTTCTAGAGATTGTAGGGCACAACCTATTACTTCTTCAATGTCTTTGGCTAGAGACCAGTCAACTCTTGCTATCCAAACATCCTCACATATTCCCTCTGGATCATTGAATGGGGGAAGATCTTTTGATCATGGTGGATGAATGGGATCTCGTGGAGGACGTGGAGGTCATGGCATTGACTCAGTGGACGTACTTGCTACCATTGCGACAAGTTAGGACATACTAGAGAGACATTAGTGGTGGCAATATATGATCTGACTAGTGAACTCAATCTGAAAATTTTGAGTATGGGTTATGAATTTTGACTCATTTATTAAAAGGGTCAGGTTCGGATTACTTGTTTATCAACATTTGGTTTATAAGATTCTTAGGAGTGATAGTGCACGTGAATATTTTCTTCCTCTTTTAATACCTATATGTGTACTCATAGAATTATACATCAATCATCATGTGCCTATACACTTCAGCAAAATAGAGTAGCTAAAAATAGACATTCGATTGAGACTGCTCATATTTTATTGTTACTTATATTTGTCCCCTCTATTTTTTAGGCTTATGCTATTCTTACTACATACTACCTAATTAATCGTATGCCATCTTCTGTGTTGCATAGTCAAATTTCATATTCTATACTTTTTTTCAAATCGAGCATTCATAAAGTTACTCGATGTATTTTTGGTTGTGTGTGCTTTGTTCATGATTTTACCCCTGGTATTAAAAAATTTGCTACTTGGTCTATTAAAATTTATATTTTTAGGATATGCTCGTTCCCAAAAAGGTTATTGTTGTTATTCACCTAGTTGACAAGTGTCGATGTTTCCTTCTTTGAATCCACTCCATTTTTTGCACCTACATCCTCTTCATTGTTGACTATCCTTGAGATATTATTTCTATCGATTTTTTAGTTTGATTCTTTGTCTCATACTATGTCTAATTTTTTATCCATTAATACTATTCTAGAATTGCCAATTACAGTAGAGGCTTCATGTGGCGAGGCTCCAGTAGAAAGTACTTCCTTGGCAAAAGGAGATCCCTGTACCGGTTAAAGTCTCTGTGCTTAGTCATTCAACAAGTTGCGAATTAGATTTATCTTTTAACTTACGAAAGGGCATGTCATTGCCTTAGCTACTACCCAAGATCTACTCAACATCCTATTACTCAGGTTATCTTTTACTCACATTTATCTCTATGTTATTTTTCATTTATTATATCTTTTTCTACAATATTTATTTCTAAGACTACTTCATAAGCTTTATCTAAAGCCAGAATGGAAAGCAACAATGTTAGCAGAAATAAATGCTCTTTAGTCTAATTATACTTGGGATCTAGTGCTTGTTCCTTTTGAAAATCTATAGTGGGATGTCGTTGGGTGTATACTGTGAAGATATCTCGTATAAGGACTGTTGATTGGTTCAAAGCTTGATTAGTAGCTAAAGGCTACACTCAAATTTTTGGGCTTGATTATAAAGACATATTTTCCCCTGTTGCCAAAATGACTTCAATTCATATTATCTTATCTTGTGCTGCCCTCTTTGATTGATAACTTCATCAATTAGATGCCAAAAATGCATTTCTCAGTGGTGATTTACAAGAAGAAGTCTACATGGAGCAACCATATGGATATGTTGCTCATGGGAGAGCAGCAAACTTGTATGCCAACTAAAAAGTTTGTTTATGGACTTAAGCAGTTTTCCCGTGCATGATTTAGTTGATTTAGTGATGCTCTTCATAATTTGGTATGGTGCAATGCAATGTAGATCATTCTGCACCCTACAGACATGTGACATCTGGCAAAATAATAGTTTTAGTAGTCTATATGGATGATATGGTAATTACATGCAATGATGTAAATGAAATTTCTAAAGAAAGAATTTTAATCTAAAGATCTTGGAAAACTTAGATATTTTTTGGAGATTGAAGTGGCTAGTTCACATGACAGTGCATATATGTATATTACAACAAAAGTATGTGTCAGATATAATTGAAGAGACAAGTCTGTTGGGAACTAAACCTATTGAATCCCTTATGGATCCTAATGTTCACTTCCTGATGAAGGGGAGCTTGTGTCTAGTTCAAAAAGATATAGAAGATTAATTGAAAAATTAAATCACCTTACTGTAACAAGACCGAATTTGTCATATTCGATTAGTGTACTCAGCTAGTTTCTATGTTTCCCTAAAGAACTTTATTGGGAAGCAGCAATTCGAGTATTACGTTATATTAAGAAAGCACCTGGTTGTGGCTTGATATACAAATTTGGTAGTTCTACAAGTGTAATTGGATATTCAGATATTGACTAAGTAGGTTCACCATTTGACAGGAGGTCCACATCCAATTATTGTATTTTGTTTGGAAAAATTTGGTATCATGGAAAAGTAAGAAGTAGATAGTCGCTGGATCAATTGTAGAGGCTGAATATAGAGCGGTTGCTGTTACTGCTTGTGAGTTGATTTGGGTAAAGCATTAGTTAAAAGAACTAAGATTGAGGTCACCTAAATTTATGGTGTTAATTTGTGACAACTAAGCAGCTCTACATATTGCTTCTAACCCAATATTTCATGAAAGGACTAAACATATTAAAATTGATTATCATTTTGTTTAAGAAAAACAAGGAGATTTAGACCTCTTTTGTTAGTTCTAATGATCAATTGGTTAATATGTTCACTAAGTAAAAGGTTCTAGAGTTCATTTTATTTGTAATAAGTTGGGTATATATGATATATTTACATCTGCTTAAGGGGGAGTGTTGAGGAGTTATTTGTAATGTGTTTTTATATTGGGGTTTCAATTGTAAAAGAGTCATCTTATATATATATATATATATATAGGATGCTAGAGTTTTCTTGCCCAATTCATTCTTTCGACTTCATCAAAATTCATGACACATCAAATTATATGTGGAGGAATTAGAAGAAAATATATGATTGATTCAATAACAAGTCAGGAGACATCTTAACAGATTAGTTTATTCAAGCTCGATATAAATATCAATTGCATGGCAAGTAGGGTTGGCAATGAGTTGATTTCTATTGAGTCTGAGTCAACTTGAAATACAAGAACTCAACTGAATCTAATTCTAGTAAACTCAAAATCAGTATTTTATAAAAATGAGATTTACATACATACTGATGCAGCGCTTGGTCAGACACTTTGACATCATATATATAATTTACGGTCTCGGACCTAAATTATATCTATTTTGAGTCTTGTATATAGTTATCTTTATTCTGCATATTTTATTTGAGTTGTTTATTGAGTCAAACGATATGTTTTTATGTCGGTGGGAATGCCCACTTTGGTGTCTTGTGTTTATTTTGATTCTTATTTAGTTAATTTGAGTTAATTAAATTCAAATTGAATTATTTATATTCAATTTGAGTCAAATTGGATTCAAACTAATCAAATTAGGTTGGATTTGATTCAATTGAACCCAGGTATACTGAGTTTGGTTCAATTGAGGTCAGCTGGGATCAAATTGAGTGTTGATTTGGTTATTTTAGGTCAATTTGATTCTAATTGGATTGTGTTGATTCAATCCGAATCAAATTGAATTTAAGTATATATATATATCTTTGACTCTAGCTGTGAAGGAACAAAGAAAGAGGGACTTGCTTGCAATTTCTCACCATTAAATCAAGCTGCCCTAAATTGGATCGGGCTTTTCCTCTCTTGGCTGCACGAAGCTTCTCTGACCAAGCCAGATCGCGCCTTCCTTCCACGCCACGCCAACCGCCGGTCCTCCACGCACGTCGCCGGCCTCTCCGAGGCTCTCGCGCACGTCGATGGCCACGTCTTCCACTCCCGCGCTCTTCCTTCGCCGAGTCCGGGTATGCGATTATTCCGCCCAAGCTTTCCCTCTCTTATAAAGCAGCCGACGGCCATGGCAGAAAGGAGTTTTTTTTCGGTTTTCTGGGAGCGATACTACCTTCAGAACAGAGATTAGAAGAGATCCGGGCAGGTGGCCAAGGATTTCTCGCCGGCACGGCAGCAGGTGGCTGCGGCTTCATTTTGGGAACGATTCGGCTTCGTCTGAGGCTACGACAGGGGGGCTGAGGCTTCGACTTCGGGATCCGAATTTCCTGGGTTTGTTTATAGTGCATCTTAGTTCTTTGTTTTCCTGTTTTCCCTGTTTCCTTATTTTCCCTTTCATGGTAATGTTAGAATACATTCTTGATCTGCATTTCTCTAGCTTCTACTTATTTTCATATTCCTGAATATCATTTCATTTCCTACAATGCTTTGATCATTGTTCTTGCCTAAGCTTTGGTTGGAATTGAGTTCAAATGCTTGGTATTGAGAGAGTTCACTGTTTTTTTTATATAATATATCTTTCTTTTAAATCCAATTTGGGAAATTCATATTTGGTGATGGTTTCAATATTGGATGAATTATCATGTGCTGGAATTTCTAGATAATATGCATGTGCGTTAAATGATTTTCTGAAACTAGATAATTTCATTATCTAATTTGTAATAGTTTCTTGAATTTGCTCGGATTAAAATTTAATCATCAAAGAAATTTCGCGACATGTATGTGAATATGCAAATAATTATATTTAATATAATTTTAAAAGCTTAGTTTTAATCTCCTCTTTATTTGCATTTAGTCATTTAAATATACACATATAAATCTAGGCACTAACTTAATATTGGTAGCGTTAAGATCGACTTAAATTGATCCCCGCGCTGCATCACATACCCTTTAATTCTTCTTTAATTACATATTAAATCCTTTATTTTTTTATTTTTTACACTTTAACCTTTCAAATTTTCTAAAAACTAAAACTAGTGGCATACATGTTTTCGCAAATATATTTATAATATTTTGTTTATACATGTTATTGATAATAAGCATTCAAATAATCATAATCAGCAAAAAGAATTTTTCAAAAATGAAAAAGATTTAAATATGTTATTTTTGAATGATTTGGGGGGTAAGTTGTAAAATTAAAAAATAAAGAATTTAATAAGTAATTGAAGATGAATTAAGGGGTATGTATGTAAATGCCCTTATAAAAAAATAGTAATTGAAAAAGATAAGCTAGGTTCATAAAAATACTTATGAGGCTATGACCTCATTGTTTGTGAATTTTAAACCCAACCACCATACTAAATATATAATTATGAAATAAAGAAAAAAAAATTAATAAGCTTAGTAGTTACTAATTATTAAATTTGTTATTCAGTTTAGTTCTGATTCCTAAATGTTAAAATTGGGTACCAATTAGGTCATTTGATTCTAAAAATTTAAAAAATGAATTAATCAGTTTGAATTAGAATCGAACCGAATTCTCGATTTTTTTGAATATTTTTGCACACCTATAATTTATGGCTTCTTATTTATGGATATAAATAAACAGAGACAAGATTGTAATTTGTGTATGAAAAAACAAAGTGGCGAAAGGGTTTCAACGGCTCCACTCTCTCGCACTCTCTCCCTCTCTCCCTCCAACGCTTTAATACCAATGGCTACTGTAGCCGCGTCCGAACTCTCACCGACCTCGAAGCAGAGAAAGAGGGCATTTGATGCCCTAGACCGAAGATTCGCTTTTGCCAGAGCAGGGATCCTCCACGAAGAGAAGCAGAAGAAGAGAAAAGAAGCCTCCAACAAGGAAAAAGGTGGGAAAGACGTAAATAAAAGTGAACATTCATCCACCACCACTACCCCTTCTGGTCCAAAGATCAACCCTCCTCCCTCCTCTATAAGAGGTGAATTATAAGTATATTTCTTACATGGATCTTGCTGGCTTGCTGCATAAGAGTTTTCATTGAGTTTCTGATTTTGCTCAGGGAATGTGAGTTTATCTGGTAAGTCATCAGGGAAAAAGTCATCTTTTGCAACAGGTATATGAATTTCTTATTGAAACATTGAACTTTTGCTATAAATTTACCTTAGCTAACATTATTTTTTTTTTAACTTCCACAGATAACCACCCTGCATATTTAGATATTTTGGAAGGAATAAATGGAAAGCTGCTAAATGTTGAGTCTATTGTGAGTATATATGCCTGTTTTACATAAATTTTGTGATTGGACTCATACTTGGATTGTTAGCCACTTATAAAGATATTAGTAGGACTAACTATTGAAATTTAGTTGTAGCAGCCTAATAAATTTAGGTATAGGTGGAATTTTGAACTAATTCTAGTAAACGGGAAAATGCTAATAAGGGCAGCAGACTCAGGGATTCAACTTACATAGAATGATAGAAAGGAACATAAGTGTGGAGCTTCATGCATAGAATTGTGAAAATATCTTATGTTTTCGATGTAGTCTAAATATGGAATAAGATGGAATCATATACTTGTTTTGTACATGGTATTATGATTTGGATAAGTTGTTTGGAAATGTCATATTTTACCTATTAATGGTGTCATTTGGTTTTTCTCGTCAAACTAAGCTTTGGCATATTTCAATTATATAATGACAACAATAATAACAACAACAATAAAGTCTTTATTCTACTAGGTGGAGTTGGCTGCATGAATTCTTTTATTTTTATTGCTTTCTATCAACTGAGAACTCTTTATTTAGCTCCAAGAATGTAAGATCGCTTTTTATATTTTGTTGTCGTGCCTTTTTTGGTCATCATCTTCTTTTTATATGAACAAGATTCAATAATCCAGCTCTCTTTATTGGAGTCTCTATTGGCCTGTGATTTATATGTCAAAATCATCTTAATTGACTTTCTCTGATCTTATCTTCAATTGAGATCACTCCAATCTTTTCACTGATATATTTGTTTCTCATTCTGTCCTTTTATGTATACCCACTCATCCATCTTAGTATTCTTATTTTTGTGAAATTTATTTTATTTGTACGTTTCTACTTTGTAGGTCAGCACTTAGCACTATATAATATCACTTGTCTTACTGCTATCCTATAAAATTTACGATTAACGTCTTTCAATTATATATATGTACTTTAAAATTATTGGTTCACATAAATGTCAGAAGTTATCAAGTCTTTAGGAAAATTTTCATTCATCTATGTAATATGTACCTCGTATGTAGAATATGACTTTGTGTGAACAATTTTGTTACATTGCTGTTCATAATAAATTTGATGCATACCACCTCTTGCTAATTGGCTGAGGCACTCAAGAAAACTGTTTTACTATAACATTTAAAATTTCCATCTTTTCAAGTTATCATGTATGCATAAGTGGTACATTCAGTTAGTTATAATGTCTGTAATAAATTGCTCCAAACAATTGTAACTCAGCATTTTTTTAAAGGTTCATAGAGACCCGAGAGTGCACTATTTAGTATCAACATGTATTTTCGGTGAAATTAATCAACTTTCTGCAATTACCCCAAAATAACAACAGAAATATAGTGCTTCTATTTTCCATCTTAGACTTTTACTAACTAGTAGTGGTAATAATGATTAGTGATGAAATGCTATATTTGTGAATTGTTGAAGTTATCCTACACCTATGCATGAAGCTAATTATGAGTCAGCATATGTTCTGTGTAATTGTATCTGCAATAGAGAACTGATCAAAGAATTGATGAAAGAGCACATGTAAGCAAATTGTTGCCATTGGACTAATCTTGATATTGACAGTGAATGACAGCCTAAGCAACCAAGTGCTTCAAGCTTGTATTAATAATGTAATTAAGATTTTTCCTTTTATTTTTAACTTTCATAACATATTTGCAGCTAACAAATAGAGGGGACATTGTCAAAAAAGTCATCTATGATCTTTTGCAACATGGTGATGAAGTGAATAAATTCAAAAGAACTAGCTTAAAAAGGAAAATGGATCATTGTATCCTGCTTGATAATTTTGTACCTAGCGATGGTCTTTCAGTTGATGTTCGTGCAAAGGCTTTAAAGAGCAACTCAAAGCGATCAAAAAAGCACATGTCTTTGAGACAACATAGAAAATGTGGGTCGTTTGATATGCCTGAGAAGTTCCATAGGTAAGCACCATTATCTTATAAGAATCTTGTACATATAGGAAGAAGTTATACTGAATCTGAATATGAAAGAGTTATCATTTTCTTTGGTTTTATGCCCTAGTTTTAAAAAGTCCATTTGTAAAATGTAACTTTTTCTAAATATCTACTATATATCTTTTATCCTTCATTGATGAGTTTTGGAAATGCTATTCCATGAAATTTTGTACACTTTATTCCTACCTTTTTCTTGCTTATTCGATTGTATACATAGAAAATTTATTATATATGTGTATGATGTGAGATAATTTTTTTTTAATATTAAATTTGTGCAAGATGTGAAATAAATTCATTTCTTTTTTTATTGTGATATGTGAATGTGAAATAAAATTAATAATGTTGGGATTTTTTAAGGATGTGAATAAAGTTGATTTTTGTAATAAAAATTGTCTTGTATGTGAAGTAAAAATATAAAAATTTGTTAAGCTCATTTTAGATTTGAACTCAACAAGGACTTTGAATACTCGATCCACTTCCTTCTAGAATTGGTCAGTGGCTTGCGACTTATGGTAAGCCATCATTTTGTGTATGCATCATCCCTTCGTAGTTTCAGTGAGTAATCGTTGGTTTCTACTATTCAAGTAAGGTGTGAGCGTGAGGGGCTGGGTTTCGTAGAGTTGCACGCATCGACTTGAAAAGTAACACTAGCATTAGTAGGAGTTATACTAAAAAGAAAACCTCAGGATTCACGGACTCTTTGATTGGTAGCTTTAGTTTTTGGTTCGTTCACATTAGCACTTAAGGTAATATCCTTTACAAGATTAACCCACCAATGGGAAATAGAACCAAACATTCTTGCAAGACCTCTTTTGTCAACTTGGTGGCTTGCTACAATCTCTTTGGTCTTGTTTATGGAATTGGCTCACCAAAATCTCTCTACTCCTGTCAAATGAGAGAGAAACAACAGAGTGCATAGAACTCTATGAATCCTATTTGTTCAATGTTAAGGTTTTATTGGGCCAGATTTACCTATTGGATCAATTTGTTTTGTTTACCCGACCCTATTGTTGTACAATGGAAGGCTGCTTCTCAATTTTTTCGCACCTTATCAGCCATGCCATGCCTATCACTTAGATAGGAGCGTGTGTCAACTGGTAGGCTTTCTTTGAGTTGTCTAGACATGTGATATCATCAAGCTTTTTGCTCTTCCTTAGTGATTTCCTTGGGAGTTACTCTTTCGACTTCTTTTGAGTTGACTAATATTTTAGTCCCATGGTTAGGATCTCTCAGGTGTTCCGAGGTGTCATCTTTCAGAGATTCTAGTCCCAAGGGCTTCTTTTCTTGGACCGGCTTCTGGGCTTGAAGTTTGGTTTTCTTGGCTCTGGTGTGCTCATAGTTTTGAGTATTTATTTGAGTATATCTAGAAGTACCCTAGTAGTGGGAGTTTGTCGTTGTATTTCCTTCATTGTTATGGGTTAACTTGAGTTCATTGTTTATAAAGCATCTGTTGACTTTGGCAATTCTCTTTTTGCTTGTTATAGATTTGATCTCTTCAAGCAAATGCATGCTATATGGAAAGACTATATCCTTGAGCTTATGAAAGAATCCCGGTGAGTTTATTTTACTGTTTCCTGTTGCTTGTCATATATCTTGTTTCTTTGCGCTAGAATTTTGTTCTATGTCTGTGAATCTCTTGCTTTAGTAATTGAGCAGGATTTTTTCTTGCGGTTCTTTAGTCTTGGGTCGTGTTCAAATTGTATGATGGATTATTTGCTTGTTAGAGTTCCTACTATAGATGCCTTTGTGCTTAAATGTGAGGGAATCCAAGACATTGAAAAGAAGTGGTTGACTTGAGATATGATCTTTGCACATGATCATGAAACATTTGCATTCATAGAGAATGTTCTTTTACATTAAGTTGAATGGAGAAGAGAAACTCATATGGTAATGAGTATGGTTTTGTTATTGTTGTTCTTGTTATTGGTAATGGTCATGTTTTTGTTGTTGTTATATTTCAATTTTTTTTTTTGAAAGAGTTATATTTCAAAATTACATGCATTTTTGATACATGTGGAATGGATTAAAAATTCCAGGAAAAAGCAATTAGTTCAGCATCTTCTTACTGCAGATCTGCATGGTGCTTATCTTGCAGGTTGCAATCTGTGCTTTCCTTATTGCATAGATCATTTTTTTTGTTAAATTTCATTTCGTTTAGGCTTCCTCCTAAATGGAAGGCTATTAACTTGGTTTAATTCGATTACTGATATTGTTGTAGTTGTTGATTGTAAAACGACTTCCTTCGTTGGTGTAAGTGGTATTATGATCCGAGAGACTACAGAAACCTTTGGAATAATCAAACAAGATAATCAGTTTCGAGGTACTACTTTTAAGAACTGTGGTTTTATGTCCATTAATCTGCTGTACTCCACTGTATATATATGTGGCAAATCAACTGAAAAGTCTGGTGCAAGTAGAAGTTACTGATCTAACAGATCACATTTGATTGATTCATAGTTGTTCCCAAGCGTGGATCAGTCTTCATGTTTCAAGCTGGGTGTTGGAGGATTACTCTGCACGGTGATAAGCTTTCAATGCGCAACATCTGATAATGTTGAAGGCTTCCCTTCATTTGCGTTTAGTTGGTGAGTTGATGACAATTGACAAGGTTTGCTGTGTTCAAATCTTACATATTGATCAGTCTATTTTTTTATTCATTTGTGATCTTTCTTTTGGGTTTGGTTCACTTTTTTTTGTTATCTGTATCTTCTTCTAGTTTATGCTCATATTTTGTGAATGATTAATTAGTTATTATAAACCCTTTATTATCAGACTATTACTAATCTTGTCCCTTTTTTGGAAATGTGACATTTGCCTTGTACTAATTAAAAGGAAGCACAAAAGCACATCAACTTAAATCTCTTTGGAGGAGATTACAAATGTCTATGGGGAGGGACATTCTCCTGACATAGACAAAGTCACCATCTATAGCTATATGAGCTAAATAATCACCTAGAGTATTATATATTCTTGGTGTATGTGTACACTTGCGTGATAAGAACAAAGGCATGTTTTGATCTCTCTGTAAGAGTTGGCATGCATGCTTGCTGCTTTTCTCTGTACTATTTTGTTATTGCTAGATCTGCTGTATTACTTCCAGGGCATCATTTTTTAGCCAAATGCCTTTAACCTGTGCGTCCTACTTAATAGTTGCATGCAAGACTATGTGTGCTGCCTCTCTATTTGTTTTGGTTGTTGCAAAGGTCATCAGCTTCTCACAAACTTTCGCAAAAAATTGTTCCCTTAGTTCCATAAGATGTAAGCTGCACTTACCATTCCACCTTGCTGAAGTGACCCATTTACATTTACTTTGATCCAGCCTAAAGAGGGGAGTTTTGTGATGCTTACAACCAAAGAGGGCGGGGAGTAACCTGTTGCTGTTCAGTTTGAAGAGGGCATGAAGTAGAGAAACTCCTGACATGCTTCTAGAATGACAAAGGGGCATGGACTTATGGTAGGCTTCTAGGTCAGAGAGAGAGAGGCACATGAATGCATTTCACATTGAAAATGGTGTAGAATTCCTGAACTATATGAATAATAGCATGATCTCAACTTGTAGAAGTACTTTTTAGGAGCAAAATTATCAGGTTAATCATGAAAATTTCATAGTTAAACATGCTTGACCTAACGTAGCATCATGATATTTTACAATATAGTACTTTCGAGTAATCTTCAAGTTACATAATTCTCTAAAGCTAAAGTGGACAACATTTTTACTTTTGGGTTATTGGATGTTGCAATATAATATTAGAGTTGATCTCTCATAAAATAATTTGATTTAAGAATGAATCGGGTAGAAGTGATGGCCCTCTAATGTTCGTGATTGAAGAGGGTGAGAAGTAGTTTGTAGTGACCTAATCTGAAGAGGGGGGAAGTAGAGAAGCTACTGATAGGTTTCTAGTCTTGGCAGGCTTCTAGGATAGAGAAAATGGGGCACGAGAATGAATCATTTGGCATAGGAAAGAGAGGAAAATTCTTGAGTTATATAAGTACTAGCATGATGTTAATTTGTAGAGATGTCTTTTGAGAGCAAAATCATCATTGAGCATGCTAATGATGAGAACTTCATAGTTGAGCTTGCTTGAGCTGGAGTAGCATCAAGATTGGTGGTTTCTGAGATAGTCCTCAAGTCACATAATTTCTTAAAAACAAAATGGACAATGCCTCGATATTTGAGTTGCGAAATGTTACAAGTTCACTATCACTAATGCTACTCAGTGGGCCTGCGGACTACAGCTGCTCTAGTTTTTTGTTTCTAGTTTTCTGCACATAATAATACAGTACGGATGCTTCCAAGCTTAGCTTATCATTTTTTTTTTGAAATGTTGCCTAAAAGAAGATACTTGTTAAGCATCGCTTGGTCTTGACGGTCATGAGGACTCCATCCAAAAAGCTAAAGCTATATGCCCCTTTTCCATGCTGCGTTGGGGGTGAGGATTCCTTGAAACACGGGGGTTTATATGTCCTGTAATGAAAAGGAGATCCTGGTCTCATGATGCTGAAAAGAAGATTTCAGCAGTAATTTACGTTTTCTTTGATGATAATTGATGTCTCCTTGCATAAGCATCATTGTCGTTTACAACAATAGGTCTCTTATTGGAATTAAACTAGGAATAAACAGTGATTTTGATTGCACCCATAGATAACTCGACGCTTTGCTTGAAAAAGTTATCCAGGGATATGTAATATATTTTTTTTCCTTGTGTCTATGATGAATTGCAAATTTAATTCATCAATTTTGCAGAAGGATTTACTGAAAAGTTTTCCTGGCATCATTCCAAAAGATTTTGCACATATGAAAGTGAGGCATCCAAAGGCTTAATTCCACCTGAATTGCTAAAACGAAAAGCAATTTTGATGCCTGATCGTGTTATAGGTATTCATTCAATTTAGTGTTGTAGGCAGTGAAGGCGCATGTTTATATTCTTTCTCATCTTGTTGTGATTGCTCTTCAGTTCTTATTTTTGTCTACTTTTTCCCTTAAGTCGAATTACTTAGTTCGATGAAAAAAGTAATGAGCCCCCCTGAGGTCTGTTAATATCCTTGCATTTTGGTATTTGTTAAATTTGATTTTTTTTAGTCTCATGTTATAACTCTAATAAATAAATAGCAGTGAATTTTCATGATGAAATATATGTTTAAATTTTATATTCATCAAAGCCTTAATTGTGATGTTTTCACATTATGATGAATATCACTCCTTTTGGTCCATTGCACAAGTTGTGTTGCTTACACTGCTAGCTTTACTTTGCAAACTTGATCCCAATATTGCTTCAGATAGTCAATTAAATTTTGTTACAAATGAGGTTTAGCATTATACCCTCGGCTTTTGTTTCCAGTGGACGTATCGTCTTTTGTTATTCCTTTCAAATTGAAATGAACGTCCTTCAATGAATGACTAGCAATATTAGTCTTCGGTGCTATTGCATAAAAAATTATCAAGGTCTCATGATTTCATCATCTAGGGCACAATCAATTTAGGCGTAGTCTTTGGTGTTAGCAAGATTTTCACTAATGTTTAGTCCCATTTTTACGACCACGTACTCCCTCATTCAAGAAACTTCCTACTTACTTTAGCGGATAGCTTGATGCCATCATCCTTGTAATTTAAGCCTATTGCCTTTTGAAGAAAGTCAAGTGCTTGATGCACAACCTTTGAAATATGCTTGGAATGACTTTCTGCCATTTGTTTATACTTTTCCCCATTTGAAGATGCAAATAGCATTTTCAGATGCTTGAAGACCTTCGAAGGATGTCGAGAGTAATTCTCAAACTTCCATTGGACGTATCAGGTTGGAAATAAGTTGAGCATGATTTTTTGAGTTCATTCCATCTTCCATCAAAAGATTCTATATGCTAAGACGTAGGGCTGTAAATGTACCGAGTTGAGCTGAGTAGTGGCCCGCTCAACTTCATATTTGTTTATTAAAATCGAGCTCGAGCTCGAGCTTGAGCTTGTTCGAACTTGGCTCTCGAACATAAAGGCAAGTTTGGGCTTGGTTTATGTGGTTCGCGAACAAGCTCACTAATTTGTATGTACTAGTTCATGAACACAAAAATAATAGACAAATTCTTTATATATTAAAGTTATTATTGTTTTCATGAGTAGGCTCATCATTATGAGTCATTCATTTTTTTTCTTATTGATGAACAAGATTTCTAAAATCTCTAAAAGAGCATCATATTTAGTTTTATAATGGTTCATGTTCATGAACTTCATATAAACTATTCACTCAAACGCTAATATATTTATTTAAAATTATGTTCAAACTTGTTTGTTACTATTGATAACTTGATCATGAATGAGCTCATATCAAACCTAATGTCAAGTGATTTGTCAAACGCTTGGTTCATTTACGGCTACTATGATCAGCTTAAGGCGATGTTGGTTCAGGTTCAAGAATCTGAATTGAAGCGGGTGAAAATAAAATACATTTCCTTTTCCTTTCCAACATCACTTTCTAAAAAATGCATTTCCAAGCTAGACCGTAAACCCTAGCTCCACCTCCCTTGCTTGAACCCGATGACTCACCTAGCTCCCTCCAAAGTAGCTACTAGTTGGGCTACCTTTCCTTTCAAGGCCCTTGCTCTCTTTCTTCTCTTTTGTTTGACGTGAAGATTGTTGCTTTACTCCGGTCTTTATGGGTGGAGGTCTTATATATTTTAATATAATAATTAATTTTATATCACATTCATCACATATCTCAAAATAATAAATAATTTTATTTTATATTATTCATAATTTTTAATAAAAAAATATTATTATTTAAATTTAATTTTAACTTTACAAACAAACAGACTGTTAGTGTTAAAAAGAAAATTCACGTAGTCCCATTCAATTAAGGATAAATAGTAGATGGGTGCCTCTAATTTGGGCACATATGTTTGTGGGTCTTTTTAGTTTTTAAATTAATTTTTCCTTTTACTTTGAGAAATAATGCAATCAAGTTTTCAAGCTTGTCTGTAGTTATGAACGTTTGTTTTAATGAATTTGTTTCTCTATTATTGCTTGAATAGGAATTATGAAGTTCAAATTTGCACATAATAATTCTGTTTGGTGTGAGGACTAAAACATGACCAAAATAGTATTAATTTAAAAATTAATAATAATAATAATAATAATAATAATAAATAAATTATTTTAATTATTTTATATAAATTTTAATATAAATTTTATTTTACATTTTAGATCAAAATACTCGATTTGAATATTTTGATCTAGAATGTAAAAAATAAAGTTACTATTTTTATTTTAAATTGTGGAGTATGTAAAGTAAAATAATATTTTTTATATTTGAATTTGTATAGAATTATTTAAAAAAATTATTTATTATTATTATTATTATTTTTTTAAATTAGTATCATTTTAGTATCATTAAAAAAATTATTTGCGTCAAACAGGGCCTTTATTTTCATTGACCATCAAATAACTTATTAGGGAATTTGAACTAAATATCAAAACGTAAGAAAAAAATCAGCATAGACTCAAATCTATGTAAAATATATATTGATATCCTTATTTTTATCATTAAGTATAAACTTCAAATTAGCATATAACATAGCATCCTGAAAATAAGTTGCGTGTTTAACTGAATTGGTCGGTTCGGGTTTGAATTTAGCCACCTTGATGAGCTTGGAGTTAATTTGGACCTGGATGGAATGCAAGTTTCATGGGTTTTCATTTGAGTCCTCATGGAGTAAAATGTGAGCTATTCATCTTTTGGGAGACTTGATATAAATTTTCATTTAGGGCTGATTTTGTAAAATCCATTACATGCAAAAGGAGGATATTTTAGCCTTGGGGATGGCGACACGTGTGGATAAGAGAGGGAGACGTGTAGTGTTGGTTATATTTTTTTGAGTTAAAATTTATTATTTTATGTATTTAAGATCTAAATTTTTAATATTGTATTTTTTTATTAAAATTATATAAAAATCATGATTCATACATAATTTATATCATAAAATTCTGATATATATATATATATATATGCTACAAATTATAATTTTTATATAATTTTAATAACTAATATTTAATATTAAAAATTTATGTGATAAATATATAAAATAAATAAATTGTAATGATTTGTATGTAAATATTTTTGTTTTTTATGAGAAAAGAAAAAGGAGAAATTTATGATGAAAGTTGTACACTAATCTTCGTCACCTCTCTCTTTTTTGCTCTTTCCGCATCATTTAGAAGCTGGCATCATTTAGAAGCTTTTTTAAATTTCTAGTTCGAGCAACGACGGATCAAAGTGGGAAAGTCATCAAGCTATTGTATAGTTTAAAAGTTAATTAAGATGACAAATTAATTATTTTGAAAAAAAGATGATTTAAAGAGCATTGAGTTTACTTATAAAATAAATACCATTTAAATTTTTATTGAATATATAATTAGCTGGTGCTTATTTGAATAGAAAATAAATGATAGATAAAATTAAAAAAAAGAAAAGAAAATAAATGGTAGTGCTGGAAACAAAATTATTAAACTTTTTTTTGTCTGATTTGAATATTTTATATTAGAATATTGGGATTTTATGACTCACTTGAAATTAAAAGTTCGAATTTGAATTAAAAAAAACCCCAAGAATATGCCAATAAAAATCTACATAAATGTACATAAAAAAAAAAAAAACTATGAATAATTATATAATTAAGAAAATATATAGCTAGAAAGGAGAAGAAACAATATCCCTGAAGCTCATCATCAGGCTTGGTAAATCTCCATCCCCACACTCCCTTTCCACCTTCATATTCCCAACGCCAAGCACAGGCTCCAAGCCCTAAACATAAAATCATCCAAAATTTTATATGAATGTTTTCTCATTAACATATAAATATTAAGCATGAGCAAAAATATACTCAAAATTTAAAATTCAAGCATTTTTTTTTTTAGATTCAAATTTAACTCATATTCTTATATTTGAATTCAACTCACTCAAAATAAAATTAATTCAATTCATAATTTACTCAACATGTATACAATGATATGTACGTAGGCTTTTTGGTCATATTAAATATTATATATATATATACATATATGATAGGAGAATTTATGTATAGAACATAAAATTTTTAAAAAATTACAGATTTTACATTAAGTTTTAAAAAAATACTAAAAAACTTATTAAATTCTAAATCCTAAATGTTTAAAGTTTAAAACTAAAACTTAATACCATAAACTCAAACACTAAATTGCTTTAACACTGAAACGTAAACCGTAAATCTTAAATTAAAAGAAACACTCAAAACGTAAATTTTAATTATTATTAATTAAACTTATGCAGTTTAATTTAAATTTAATTTAATGATATAAAAGTCTTTATTATGAAATTATGAATCATACATAATAAGATGAGAATCATTTGAAAATTTTTGATAAAAGTTTTAGCATATTTTTTAAAACTTTATTTGAAATCTATAATATTTCAGAATTTTATGTCCTATACATAAATGCCCCAATTTTTATATATAATAAAATCCTGAAAAATGTTATATATAATATATATTATTATATGTATCTAAATCAAAAACTAAGACAAAAAATTAAGCTCAATTAATTAAACTCAAAAATTAACTCGAAATCGAATGGATTAATTTAGTTTATTTGAATTAATTTTGACTCAAATTTGAAAAACTTTAAGTTTGAGTTGAGTCAAACTAGAACTCTGACCCATTATCAGTCCTAATATATATATATATATATTATAAATTATGGAGCTAATCACAATTAATTTGAGATGAAGGTTTTGCTGTACTTTTCTCAAAATAATAATTCATAATTCCATGTGCATGATATTATACTCTATATATACACACACATACTATCATAATTAGTTAGAAAGAGGAAGATAACTCAAGCTAAATTAAGGCATTACCTCAGTGAAAATACTCAAAGCCTCCTCTAATGTCTTGGTGCTCAGCACATACAATGCTGCTTGCTGAAGTGGGGGAAAAAAAAATTAGTTTAATATTATATTCTACAAAATGATCTATTTATTTAAAAAAATAATTTCATTTAACATGATAGTCACATGCATACAAAATAATAATTAAATTATATCACATTTCTTACATGTATGCACATTTGAATATAATAAATAATTTTATTTCATATTATACATAAATTTTAAAAAAAAATTATCACTATTTAAATTTTGTAACTTTAAATTTACTAGAACTAACCTTTGCAAACAAGTGCATCATGTTCAAAACTTGAAACTCGTTCATATTTTATTTGATTTTTTATGGCTCAAAGACAACTCACTCATTATAAAATTGACAATTTAATTTACAATCTATTCGATATCATGCATTGATGTGCAAATCTAGGCTTTGAGATATTTTACATATATGAATATATCACATGATATATTAATTATATAGTTACATACAAAATTATATTATGTATATTATAGGTACAATGAATATTTAAATAAGAGAGTAAAAATTGATCACGTAGAATCGACTTGAAATTAAAGAGATTTCAACCGACTCAAATCAAATGAAGTTAATTCACTCAAACACAACTCATCAGTCATAGTTATAAATTAAGGTAAATTGCAATCAGACCCATAGGTTGGAAGGGCATTGAAACTTAATCTCAAGTTGCAAAAGTTAATATTATTATTTAATACTAATTAAAACATAGTTATTAATTTTTTACCGCTAATAATTATATCACAAAATTATTAAAATTTTGAAATATTAATATCTATAATATTTTTATATTTAAATTTTTAAAGCTGAAGATCTAGCAAGAGATTGTAAAAATTAAACTTTAGATTTTGTGAAATTTTTTTTAAAAAAGCAATAATAGAGAACTATAAATTAATAGTTTATTAAAATTTATAAATTTTTTAAACTAGTAAAAAAAATTGTAATAAAAAAATGTCTATGAAAAAGACGATATTCCCAAATGAGTACAAAAACTTTCAAAATTTTTTTTTTTTTAAAAATTAAGACCAATTTGCAATACCCTCCCAACCCCAAAGACCTGAATGCAATTTACCCTATAAATTAACTTGGGGCAACCACGCATATCATATTCTATTTGTCAAAAATTATATTCTATACTATTTTATACTCTAATCAATTCAAGGCCATAAAATTATAGCCTAAAATTCAAAACACTAAATCTCATATTCTTAACTACTTTAACGCTAAAATCCTAAATTCTAAACTCAAAAGCTTTACTTCTAGTAAATTAATTATATATATAATTCACTTAAAACTTTATTTAGTAAAATGTAAGTCATTGTCATAGGCTTGTAAATCATATATAACATGATAAGATTCATAAAAATATTTAAATAATTTATTTCATAATTTTTTTAGAAATATCATATGAAGTATATAATTATTTTTATTAATTTTTATTCCAGGTAGTACTGTCTGTAAAATAGAAAATATTGAGTAAATTATTATAAATATCAAAAAAATTAAAATTTTCTAAATTGAAGAGCACATAACATAAAACAAATTAAGCAAGAACTAATAATATTCTTATTAAAACATCATAATTAACGCATACCCTGGCGTAATGGATCTGCTCTAGAGACAGAGTTTTAGGCTCGTTCTCTATCGATGACTTTCTCTCTATCTTTATCTCCTCATTACCCATCAATCTTTTCTTCTCCTCCTCCTCCTTCTCCTCTCTTTCTCCTCCGAAAGGAAGAAAGAGTTTTAAAGACGATAATTTGAGAGAGAGAGAGAGAGAAAGAGCGCCATGCACATATGTTTAATATAGAGGAACATATCAGACACGTGGCAGACAATGAAAGGGACGTCCGACACGTGTCCCTTGGATTTGGCGCCCAGCGCAACGTGGCACCAGATCTGCGAGGGTGAAACGTGGGAGTCAACAGCGCATCGCCACCGCAGGAGAGGAGAAATTCTTCTTTAATTCCACGGCTGACAAATTTATTGAAAACTCAGAAACCCAATATCGTTTTTTATTCAATTTAAAATTAACTACAATTTTATTCCCTCAAAACCATAATATCATTATAGTTTATACATATAAAGGAATTAAATTATAGATAATTTATAAGAAAAATTACTTGTATCACTTATAAAAAAGAATTTTTTACTTATTTTATGACAGCATGTTATTTATAGTTATGAATGGGGTATAGACATATATATATATGCATAAAATATCTAATCCTAGTGCCAGCTAAATGATTAAAAAATAAATTTTTAGCAATGAACATATATAATATTATCTTTTATTATATAATAAAATTAATACATATTTAAAAATTTAATTACATACATATCATAAAAAATTTATTATTTTACATATTATATATTTATAATTGATAATTTACATTTAACATACTATAAAGTATATGAAAATTATCTCTTTGATGCAATCATGTTGTAGTTAGTGTAGCCATTTTTTTGTAATTTAAGATGTATATAGTGTAATAAAAATGTGCATAATATTACTTATCAAATATAAATCAGTAATATGTAAAATAGTAAATTTAATGTGATATATGTAATGGGAGCTGCTATTCCCCCCCTATAGCACCCCCCGGGCCCCACCCCCTCC
>JAEMOT010002089.1:86102-114088 GCA_019297695.1 Apostasia ramifera
ATTTTTTTATAAATTAATTAATTAATTAAATTTAATGAATAAGAAAAATATAATAATCAAATTAAATAAAAAAAGTANTAAATTTTATAATCACATCAGTATCTTAAAAAAAAAATTGATTCTTCAGTGAGTAGAAAATAATTTAATTAATTAAATTTAATGAATAAGAAAAATATAATAATCAAATTAAATAAAAAAAGTAATTAACTAAAGAGAGTGATGTAAAGAATATTAAATAAATAAAGTAGAAAAAATTAATTAATTAAATTTAATGAACAAAAAAATTATTAATTTAATTTAATCAATAAGAAAAATATAATAATCAAATTTAATAAAAAAAGTAATTAATTAAAGAGAGTGATCTAAAGAATATTAAATAAATAAAGTAGAAAAAAATATTAAGAAATAATTAATTAATTAAATTTTATAAATAAGAAAAATATATTAAATAAATTAAATAAAAAAGTAATTACTTAAAAGAAAGATGGCAAAATTGAAATGTCAGGGGGGGAATAGCAATTTGCATATGTAATTATTTCTAAATTACAAATTACGCGTAAATATAAAATTGAAAGAGTTATATAACTTACTGTTGAGACGATGTCTATCAAAATTAACTCAGTGTTGCCCTAATGTCATTCTATGGAGAGTGAGAAAGAGAGAGGGGGGGCCCTCGGGCCATGTTGAACTTTACGCAGCTCCACTGTTCTGCTTACGTCGCTCCGCGTTCTACAGAGCAAGGGTGCGTGTTTATATAGTCTATCAAATAGTGGTTTTTAAAAAAAACATATATATATATAATACTAACTTATAATGATGAATTTTTTTTTTTTAAATTTCTCAACCTAAAACCTTCAAAACAAAATTTCATTTCATATCCATTGCGTAATTTCAATATGATTAATTTCATCTTATATCATTATCAAAAAAAATTCATGTTATATCTTAATTTAATATTTTAAATTAATTTTATTTCAAATTATATTTAAAGATAGGAGCCACTAATTTTTCTCTGCTACAAGTGGGAGTTAGGGTTCCCTCCGTGGGAGAGTTGGGTCTCTCCCCGACCTTTAGGGGCAATTTGGATAGGGTGGGTTATCTGGGTTAACTTAAGTTAACCCAGTTAACCCATCAAACGCCTAATAACGAGTTATTTTACCCCTGGGTTAACAAACCCAGCGGGCTTCCCTTACCCCGTCTACCCCTGAGTTTAGCTACCCCATCCGCGATGCTGGGATAAGGGCGGAGATGGTAGATCTGGCGCTCTCTCTCACACGCGAAGCCTTCGCGGGCGGTTGGGTTGTTCACGTTAGCTGCCGGATGATAGCGCTGCTTCAGGCGCGGCGACAGACGTGGACTTTCGCTCTGAAACGCAGGTCAGCGCAGTGCCTCTCCAGCAGCGGCGAGCTTCTGGGTTGGTGACGGTGAGTACTGTTGGTTTTACTTGCGATGGGTTCAGGTAAACTCGGTTTTCCTACTTTGAGGCGGCGCATTCCGTCTGCCCTAAATCCAGCAGCAGGGAGCTTTCTTAGATTTGTCTTCTGTAATTTTTTTTTGTTCCCTCCTCTGATGCGGTGGATCTCGTCTGCCTGCCCTAATCGCAGATCTGCCTGCCCTTGGGTTTAGTTGATGTGATGGATCCTTTTTGTTTTTTCTTAGTTCTGTAGTGTTCATCTTCATCATTTCTAGTTGATTTGCGATATTTTCACTGTTTTTTCTTGGTTTTGTGGTTCTGTGGTATTTTTTCTTAGTTCTGCGTGAATTCTCTGCTGCCCATTTTTTCAACCATGGTGGACTTTTTTTTTTCAATACATGCTGTAATTAGTTACTATTGTGGCTGTGCACTTCTCCAAATTTTTTTTTTGAGAGCTGATTGTGCATTGTGATGAGCTGGATTTATGTCATGTTACCCATGTTATTATTCTCATTATCATATTGCCCTATGATGCTTATCATCTTACTGTTATTGATATATTTTCTATGATTCATAGCCATGTTATCATGCTGATTACCTGGACTTTGTTTTATATAGACCATGTTACTCCTTTCATTGCCATGTTACTCTATAATTTATATTATGTTATTGTTATGTCATTGTTTATATTTTTGCTCTTTATCTCCACTATATTATTCCAAATTACATTCATTATGCTTTGGCTATTTTTTGGCCTCTTGTGTGCTTGGTTCTCTATTTATTGTTGAATTTGAAGGGCTATCTTACCTGTGCCTCCAAGTTCTAGCATTCTCTTCTAATTGCTTTGCTCCAGTGGCATTCTAGTAAGTCTACTTCTTCTCAAGTCCCATTTAATGCTTATGTTCTACTACAGTTAAGCAATAGTTTGTATATGAATAGATACCACACTTGTTTGCTCAGATATTATACTTGCTCTTGTGTCCATTCTGAAATATGGGCAATGATGATTTTTTACAATTTAAAAAAAAAATTTAAAAAAAAATTATAGGTCTGGTTAATTTCAATGTGACTTCATGTTATATGTCAGTTACCCTTGGTATCCAGGTAGAGAAGTAAACATAAAAATATTTTGCTTGTTGCCGATCCAAAGTACCATAACCGACATACATAATTCTGAGCCCAATACTTTTCGCATATCAATAGACACTCTATGGGGAGATAAAGCTTAATGTTATCCTTTTTAAGTCAAAAGATTAATATATTTATATACAAGCTTTTCTTATTTCTGATTTTTGTATTTCATTATATATGAGTGTTCTAGTTTATATGTACTGTTTGAGATTTTGATGTTTATTTGGTTATTTCGTTTGTGTGTGTTGGAGAATAATTATAGTTGCTCTTGAATATTGTATCATCCCTATTTCTTTTAATATGATATAAATTATGAGAAATGCATATTTATTGTCAATTCAGAAGGAGTTTGCTTCACATTGATATTAGGATTCTTGCTTTGTTACACCCACCAGAAATGCTAGTACCAATTTTTATTTGCTGATCAGGGATTGAGCTTATCACATCCGCTTTATTTATCTTCTTATACCTGATTTCTTTCTTTGCATCCTGTTATGTATGTTGTGTTATCTTTTCTCTAAATTTATATTTTTTCTTCTAGATCTCTTTCATGGTCCAAAATGAAATACATTTAGAATAATATATTTTATTTTTGCTCGACTGATTTGAGGTGCTGCTTTGCCTGAAATAGAGATTTTTGCAGGCATGGCTTACATGAATCATTCCCTTAAAATTGCTTTAGGTAGACGATACCTGTTGTTCTCTACTTCCAATGATCATACTTGTAAAATCTTTGAAGATTTTCTGCCATAACAGTTAGCTATTATCGTGAGTTGATTAAGTACGATATCATTTGAGTAATTTTCGTAATCGTTCACAATGAAGATATCAGTCTCCTCAAGAGTTATACAATCATAGGCACGCTCAACTGAAAAATATTGTTGAACGCACGTTTGGCATATTAAAAAAACTGTTTAAAATATTAACTAATATGAAATCGTTTTCCTTTAATATACAAGCGAATATTGTACTTGCATATTGTATTTTGCATAATTACATTGGTAGATATCATGATCATGATATCTACTTCAACATGCGAGAGACTGACATAGAGCAAGAAGAGAGTTTGGAGGAAGAGGCTGAAGATGAAGACCAAACAACTCATATACCTACAACTCAACAACGAAGGGGGGAAATTATCCGAACGGCCATTATTGAACAGATGTGGATGAGCCAGGTTAATTTATACTGAAATTTTGAATTGATTGACATACTACTACTCATTGTATTATATTTAATTATACTATATTTGTTGTAGGGGTTAGTGAATCGATGATAATCATGGTGCTCAACTGTACGAGAATGTTGATCTTGACGAATATCCGCAATTTCATATTTTTTTATTATTTATGATGAAGATTGTATTATTTCTGTGTTGAATGAATCAGTAAATGTCTTTTTTTTATTTCATCTTTTTTAATTTACTATCCTGAGTTAACTTATTTATTTGCCAAATTAAATTCAAAGTTATTTTAAGTTAACTCGGGTTAACATTCAAATATCATATTGCAATTAATAACTTATCCAAGCTGTGGTAAATTATTAAGGGGGTAAGTTAACCCGAATTAGCTTATCATACCCCTATCCAAATGCCCCTTTTAAGGTTCCCTTCATGGGAACTGGGAAGGTTGGGTCTCCCCGATGCCAGCGGGAGTGGAGTTCCGGCGAGTTGGTGTTAGCGACCGACGAATGCACAAGCATTAGAAATCGACTCAAAGTACTGTCATTTGCAACAAGCGGCGCGAAGCACAACCCTCGACGGAGCGGAAGCGGCGTTGAATTCGGAACACAGTGAATGAAGTTGAAGATTAGGCTTCTGACAAGACTGCAGGTACTTCAATGAGCCTTTTGTATGAGAGATTTTAATGAAATTCTTGCAGAATCAGAGAAGTGCGGAGGTGCTATTAAAGAGGATAAACTGATACATGCTTTTAAAGAAACTCTCATGTACTGCAACCTCTGTCCTTTCAGTTGGTGGAACCGCAGGCTAGGAGAGGATAGTATTATGGAGAGGCTTGACAGAGCTGCTGCAAATCCGGCCTTGACTAAGAAATTCCCTAACACATGTGTTTATCATCTAGCTGAGTCCATCTCTGACCACTGTGCCCTCCCTCAAGATTGAGTCGACCCCTCAAATAAAAGCACCAAGAGCAAATGCCATCCATTCAAATGCTGCCTGGCCTGAAAACCATTAAGAAGAAAATCAACTACTTGCTTGCATGTGAAGAAGATCTTTGGAGACAGCGAGCAAGACGATATTGGCTAAAATAGGGGGATAAAAATGCAGGGTATTTTCATGAGATGGCCGGCCAGCACGCGGAAGAAGATGAACATGATATATCAACTGCTTGACGATGAAGGCGGCTCAAATTACTCTTTGGAAAATATTCAAAAAGTGGCAAAGAAGTATTTCTGTAACTTATTCCAATCGACTAATCTGAACAACATCAATGAAGTAGTGAATGTTGTGGGAAAAAAGCTCAAACCAAACATGATGGCTGATTTAAGCATTGATTACGGTGAAGCTGAAGTGGAGGCAGACCTATTTCAAATGAACCCCCATAAAGCCCCAGGCCCAGATGGTTTCCAAGCTATTTTTTATCAGAGATTTTGGCATATTGTGAAGCATGATGTGATAAAACTCTGTCTCAGCGTACTTAACGGCAACCAGGGAGTGGAAGACATCAATCACACCCACATTATTCTCATCCCAAAAGTGCCAGGAGCTAATCGTATGTCCAAATTTTGACCTATCAGTCTTTGCAATGTCCTTTACCAAATGATCGTATCAAAATTATTCTTTCACTCATCATCTCTGATAATCAAAATGCTTTCGTCCCCAGGATATTAATATCTAACAATATCATTGTGACATATAAGATCCTTCATTCCCTAAAGAGACGCAAAAAAGGGTCTTTGTGGCACTGTGTCTTGAAACTCGATACGAGCAAAGCTTATGACCGGGTTGAGTGGGATTTCTTGGAAAGATTATGTATAAGTTTGGATTTTCGGTGAGGATCACTTCACTTGTCATGAATTGTGTTTCTTCAGTGACATACTCTATTAGCATCAATAGCTCCAATTTTGGTCAAATTATCTCAGGTAAAGGGTTACAACAAGGTGATCTACTTTCTCCTTACTTATTTTTGTTATGTGCTGAAGGTCTTAGTGCTCTTTTAAATAACACAGAGGAGAAGAATCTTATTCATGGTGCAAGAGCTAGCAGAGAAGGCCTGAGTATATCACACCTGTTCTTTGTAGACGATAGACTACTTTTCTTCCAAGCTATTGAGGAAGAAGGTGATGTGGTTTTTAAAATTCTCAACATCTATGAAAGAGCTTCAGGTCAGCAAATCAATTTTAATAAATCTGGTCTTTTCTTTAGTTCAAATGTTAATCCAGACATTAGAAGTAATTTGGACATGTTGAATGTTGAGGCAATGGGCAACTCGAAAAATATTTGGGGCTCCCTCCTATGACAAACAAAGCTAAGAAGAAAGCTTTTGTTCGAGATATTTTTTTGTTTAACATAAATTTTAATTAAAAAAAATTAATTTTATTCCACATCCAACACAAATACAAATATTAGAATTAACTTTATTTTACATCTTACCCATTTTCTAATATTAAAATAATTTTTTTTTTTAAATTTAAAAAATAAAATATTTTTCTCTTATAAAAAAAATTCAAACCAAACTAAACCAAAAAATTTGTAATAAGTTTAAATGATATTCAGTTTCTAAGATTAATATGTAAGTTTTTTTGCTTTCAACCGGAACTTTCATTCTGTACCTCAAATATAAGAAAACTTCAGTTGGATTTGTGGTTTGAATCAAGAAAAATTCATGCATCAAATTATTTACATAAGTAATAGCATCAGAATCAATCCACTAAATATTATTTTGAACTTTGGTAAAGTTTGATTTAAAACAAATAAAGACATTATTTTTCTTATAATTTTTTTAAACTATGTCTTTCATTTAAATTTCATTTATCATTCCAAATATCTTAAATTTAGTGACAATATTAGTCATCTCAATACTATGCTCTTGCATACTCTTTGACCCATCATAGTCATGAGTTCTTCAATAAAAATACTAACTAAAGATTTAAGTCTCGTTTGTTTTGCTGTTGAAAATTAATTTAGTTTAATTTTAATCAGGCATATCACATCACACATAAAATTTAATATTAAAAATTAATTTTATTTCATATCCTATATACATTACTAAAATAATAACTAACTTATATTACATCTCTCACATATCCCAACATAATAATTAATTTTATATCACATCACTCACATATTCTAATATAATAATTAACTTTATTTCACATCATTCATAATTTTTAATAAAAAAATTATCTCTATTCAAGTTTAATTTTAATTTTGTTAAATTTAACTTTACAAATAAAAAAATCCTAATATTTGTAAATTTAAATCTTTCTTTTACAAAATGCATAATTTTTTTTATAATTTCTATTAGTGGAATGATGATTTTAATATTATCGACATTTATCATATATTCATCGTATCTAAGTAAAAATTAACTTATTGACATAACTCAGAGAAATTTGACTTATTAAACATAGTAATAGGAATGATTTGTGAAAGAAAAAAAGCTATAAATAATAATGATAAATAATTATTATTTATTTATCTCAAATTTAGAAAATAATTAATAAGAGTATATCATAATTTTTATTTGAATAGATACTATAATATACTATCATAATTAAATATCAAAATAAATTTTAATTAAGTAATTAAATATTCTTTAATAAATATACTTGTATTTTTGGATAAACGAAATATATTTTATTAAAGAATTTTAATTTGTCTACATTATGTTTACTAATTATAAAATAATAATTCATCTCTGGGAAAATCCTAAAGTTCTAATAATTAACGAGTGTTATTTTATTCAATCATTTTTAATAATAAGTATTTCTATCGTTATGGATAAATGACAAAAAAGAAAGGTATTAAGGCATTAATTTAATGTTAATTCATTAATTGATTTATATTAAATAAAAATTTGAATCAGCTGACTAACATAAAGCAGCACATTGAATGAAAATTAAATTACATGATATACAAATACATATGTGTATATATACATACACTAATACATATACATATAGGTACATGAATATATACACAATTATGTTTGTATTTATGTACACGAATATGTTTGCATATACGTGCACAAATATGTATAATTATATGATTGCATATATATATATATATGTAAATATATACGAGAATACATATGCTAATATGTATACTAAGTACATACATTATATATATGCTTATGAGAATACATACATAAATAAGTATATCAGGTCAAAGAATATCAGGTCGGATTCGGGTTTGATTATCGGATCAGGTTCGGGTTTGACCTGAAAACCCGAACCCAACCCGAAATATGCTCAATCTTCCTGCTCTAACATGCGGTGGCAGGTTGGCGGGTAATTAAGGGAAACGGTGAAGGGCAAATCCGTCTTTTGGGGTCTTCATATGCGGTGGGTCAGTTGGATGGAATTAGGGTTCGTCTTCTGCTAAGCGGAGCTGCGGAGATCCGGAGGATAAGGGCATCTTCCGCCGCCGAAGAGGAGGCCTTGATCGGGTAATACGACATCTCCTCTATCCCTCCCTTTACCTCTTTTCCTTCTCTGCCTTCTCCCCTTTTTTCCTCTTTCCCTACCACAACCAGAGCCTCTCTCTCTTTCTCTCTGTCTCTCTCTTCTGCAAACAGGTGGAGTTCAGCCCCGTCATCTCCTTCTCTTTCTTTTGTAATCAGGCGGAGGTAATCTGGCACTCGTCCCTCCCTTTCTCTCTTCCGCGAGCAAGCTGATTCCTCCACTCTCTTTCGCGATTAGGAGAAGGCCGGCACCCCTCTCCTCTCTCTCCTCTCTCTCCTCTCAGGCTGGGCGGAAGAGGACGTTTCTGTGAAGAACTGACGTAATGCTTAACTCAGAAAATTGTTTTAGAGTTAGCAAATCACCATCTTGATCTGGAATAGGGTTTATGGTTTCAGGTTTAGAGTTTAGGGATTGTGGTGGGCCAATTCTGCAACTATAATCTCATATTTATACTAATATTACTATAATAATGTTTAAAAGTTGTTTTTATTTATCTTGAGTTTATTTGGGGAACTGAAAACCTATTATCAGTGGAAGTTTTAATTAAAGAGGCTTTCAATGATTCAATACCTATAACTTTTACATAATTTACTATCAATGATTTTATGCATATAAGCTTACATAATTTATTATGAGTTGCTTTCGATTTTTTTAATGATTTCAGTTAATACAGTTAAAAGAAAAGTGATGCAGTAGAGAGGAGGATGCAATCCTAATTTATACAAATATAGTAAGTAGCATCGCAATTTTAACTCTCCCCTTCATCCTCCCAGCCCTCCTTGTAACTTTTAGTTCTTAATGCACCATGTTGTCATTTAATTTTGTTTCTATTTTCTTTCACTCTAATTTCAGCAGAAGAGTTAATATACCTTCTTAAATGGTGCAGTGAGCACGCCATCCAATCATATTATCTACTTCTCCACTTGGCTCAGCAAGACATGTCAATTTTACTCTAAAAGATCTTAAGGTTTACTTGTTTCACAAGGGTTTTAGTTAGAGGGTAAATTAAGGTCCCAGTAGATGGTCGCAATTAAGTTGGTCTCCAGAGGCATTCAAACTTGAAGGTAGTGTATGGTGGGTCAATTCTTATACCTCATCACCATCAAATTTTTCTACATTTTTGATCTTTTCTTTACTGGTCTGTTTTTCTAATTGATATTTTACAAGAAATTTTGAGGATATGGAGGGAATAAAGATTGATGGGCTGAATAAAAGCGACAGTTGTCAGGAGAACAGTGATGACTCTGGTTTGGCATTCAAGACGAATGGTGAAGAGTTGAAAGCTTCTCCTATTGAAATCGAGGAACCAAAGATTGATGAATCAAAGAAGAATGGGAGTTTTCAGGAAGACATTGTTGACTCGGGAAGGGAATTCAAGAAGAATGTTGAAGAGTTGAAAGCTTCTTCAGCTGATATGGAGGGAATAAAGATCTGTGGACTGAAGAATGAGAGTTGTCAAGAGGGTGATGATGAAGAGGATAGCGATTCAGAAGGGAGCAGGGATTCTTCTAGCAGTGATGACTCCACTAGTTCTGAATCTTCTAGCAGTGCTACTACGTCATCTTCAAGTAGTGAAGAGGAAGAAGTTTTTGCAGCCAAAAGAACAGAAAAGTCAAAACAACTAGAAGAGGGTGAGGTGGGGGATTCAGATGCAGAGGCAGCTACTTTTTTAAGTGATGAGGAAGAGGAGGGTGCAAAAGGGCCCGTTGTTTCAAAGCATGAGATTCAGGTATTCTCATTCTTTATTCGTTTTTCTTTTTGATCTCTCAAATTAATGCCATGAAACTAGTAGCCAGCAAATCCAAATTGAAAATATATCAATGTGCAAAGTTAAAGAGCCCTTTCATAAAATTTAAACGATAGTATTATTTTTAGATTGTTTTGTACCCATATGAAATCTTTTCAGCTTTTAGCAATGGCAGCAAAATTATTTTGTCCAAACTTCTACTTCCATGTATTTTTTTCTAAGTATGTGGTAACGTTTTCTATTTGATTTAACTTTTAATGACATTGTGGTGGGGACACCACGATCGATCGTCGATTCATTCCTAGCAGAATGTACTGTCGATGGCCGAGATCTAGCCACGCTGCTTCGATCTGGATCGATTGACTATTACGACAGATTTGAAAAGATGGATGCTGCGGATCGCTGACTTGGTAGATAGGAAATCTCTCATTCATTTTGATTGATTAGAGATTTCATTTTAGGATGATTTTATTTCTCGCATTTATTTTGTATTAGTTGTTTCTATATCTGTGATTGTTATTTTAGGCATGTTATCTGGTACTTTCTCATTTGTGTGATGAATTTATTACATTATGTATTTTTTTTTATTGAGTTAGTTTGTACGGAAGTTTATATAAATGCCTCTCTGTTATTCTTATTTTTTCAATGCTCAATGAATTTGACTTGTGTTTCCTTTGGGATTATTAGATTTTGGAATGAATAGATATCCTGGATAGGAAAGAGCTTGGGCCTTGGGTGAGAATCCCTAAACTCCACCCACTCCAGCTTTTCACTCCGGGTTCGATTCCATTCATCTTGTACCCCCAGTATACACCCCGACTCAACCTCATCTACTCCGCCTGCTAACCTGTGTTCCTGGGTCCAGTTCACCGACTCTGGTCCAACGTGATCGCGTCGTCACGTCTCCACATCACCGGCGACTCGCCCCCGCCGACTATGTCGACATGAACACAGCTTCGCTCGATGCTGCCCCAACCGGGCGTCCTGCGCGCGCCCAGTTTGCCGCTGGGCGTGGGTGGACACGCCGCTTCTTGTGCGCCAAGCCGCCATACCGCCGCCTTCAAGAGGGCCCGCGACCTCATCGATCCCGCCGCCTGCAACAGCTCACACGTGCGCGATCGAGACCCCGATGCCTGCGACCACCCGCGCACTATCCTTCAACCATGCCCGCGCGCAAGCCTGCGACTTTGTGTGCGCCCGGCTCCCCTTGGCCTGCCCGACGCTCGCCCGATGCCCGTCCGACTCCCGGTCGCGCGCCCCGCACTGCGCGACCCGCGATTGCTCTCGTCCCGCGCTGCTCGCATGACCTGCTCCCGCGACTTGCTCCCGCGCGCCTCACCTACGTGCGCCCCCGCGCTGACTGGACGCCTTCAGCCCTAATTTTTTGGAAAAATTACATCGTAGTCTCTGAAATTTTTTGACTCAGGTACGAATTTCAGCAACCTTTTAACTTGGTTAAATCGAGTACTCTGGATCATTCTGCTCGCTTGTGATTTGCTCGAACTTGTTTCGTCTCTTTGACCTTTCATTATTGAGTGAATTTAAAGTACTATTAGTTGAATATTGCGAGATCCTCAATCCTATTCCCCGTTTCTGATTTATTGAAGACCGGATTGCGCCTTAATCTGAATTAGTAATTTTTTAATTACCTTCGATTTAATTTATTTAAAATTTTGAAAGGAATCTATTTTGCGGGTTTAATTAATGTCTCAGTCATTACAAAATTATTCTTTGATATTTAGCATTAGTTTGTGAATAGTCTATTTTGTAAGATTGCTGATCTCTAAACTGCATCATCATTCATCTGTCCCGCATCAAATTTGATATCAGAGCTTTAGGCCAGGTTAGGGCATATTTGCATCTACATAAATTAGATCATATTTATTTTTATTGCATGCGCACTCGTTCTAGTTCTGAATATTCTATTTCTAACCCTAAACCAACTGGTAGTTTGGATCCTGAACTTCAAAGAGCATTAGCTGAAATTGTAACTAGATTAGATCGTATGGACGATAAAATAGACCGACTTGAGCGCCAAAATAATCAAGAAAGTGAAATCAAATAACCTAGGTAAAATTATGGACCCAGGAGAACAGAGCATAACTTTATGAGTTATCAAACACGAGAGTCACATGAGCCAGAAGAAAATAACTGGCATGACGTGAAAGTAGCCCCTATCTTTGACGGTCGTCTGGACGCAAAGGCTTACTTAAATTGGGAAGCATATATGGACCATTATTATGAATGGTACGACATGTTGGAAAATTAAAAGGTTAGATTCGCGAAGATGTAGCTCACTAAGCAAGCCATGCTTTACATAAATAATATTGAGTGAATCTTGCAACACGGTTGACAAGAACCTATGGATCGTTGGATGAGTTTAAAGCGAAACTTAGAGAGAAATACGTTCCCGTCTCATATCAGCATCACCTATTAGATCTATGGCAGAGATTGACTCAAGGCAATATGATTGTCGCTGAAGACATCGCGAAGTTCAAGTGATTCTAGAATCGAGGTGATCCCGAGGGCGAGACCTTAGGATATGTCGGATTTACTTATGAGTCCAACCCTTATAGTGATCCTAGAATCGGGGTTGTCAGGTGTGCTTTAACCCAGCCCAAAGAGAGTGGTGATTGACGCAAAACTTCTATCTTTCGCACTTACATAAAAATCAATGAAAAGTGTGTAAGATTATCATTGACAGTGGAAGTTGTGTGAATGTAATCGCCACCACAACTGTGCCCAGGGTTGGTTTAATTCCCGAGAGTTATCCCAATCCATATAAAGTTTTCTGGATTAATGCATCTTCCTTGGAGGTTACACAACGATGCTTAGCTCCGATTCAATTTAATTCCTATCAGGACAAGGTTTGGTGTGATGTCTTACCAATGAAAGTTGATAGTATTATCTTGGGTAGGGTTTGGTTGTATGATTTGGATGTCACTCTTTGATGACGATCCAATTTTTGTGTTCACCTATAAAGGTGACAAGATTTTGATAGGTCCTTCTCCTCCTAAGGCCATTAATAAGAAAGAGGCCTCAAGGAAGAAAGACGTTCACTTGATTAGCGCTCGAGAGTTCGAGAAGGAAATAGATGAAAATTCTGTAATTTGGGCTGCTGTTGTTAAGGAAGTAAATGAGAGTAATCCAGTTGTACCCCCACCTAAAGCAATTCCTATCCTTAAGGAATCTGCTGACGTATTCCCGAAAGATCTTCCTAACTGTTTACCCCCGATGCGCGATATTCAGCACGATTCCATCTATGTCGTGGTTGATCGATTTACTTAGATGAGACAATTTCTTCCTTGTTCTAAAACATCAGATGCCTTTAGGATCTCTCGTTTATTTTTCGATGAGGTAGTTAGACTGCAAGAGTTGTCAAAGTCAATGGTGTTTGATCGAGACACTAAATTTACCAGTTATTTTTGAAAAACTCTGTGCCATCTCCTTGGTACGAAACTTAAATTTTCTATAGCCCTTCATCCTCAAACAGATGGATAAACAGAAGTAGTTAATAGACGTTTAGGGAACCTGCTCGTTATTTATTGGAAGAAAATGGAAGAAATTGGGACCTTGTCTTGTCTCGTGCTGAGTTTGCATACAATAATTCTGTCAATAGGTCTGTAGGCATGAGTCCATTTGAGATTGTGCATGGTTATAAGCCTAGAGTTTCTGTAGATCTCATTCTTTTATTTATGCATGCTAGGATGTCTGAGTCTGTTGAGTCATTTGCACAGTATGTTAGGGAATTGCACAAAGAGATCAGCAAAAAAATAAGTGTCAGTAATGACACTTTTCTGACACTTATAAGAAATTAGCAAATTGTCACAAAAGAATGCAGGAATTTTCAGAAGGAGATTATGTGATGATTCGGGTTCGACTCGAGCGGTTCCCATCTAGAACTGTTAAGAAATTACAAACTCGCAGAGCTGGTCTTTTTACAATTTTAAAGAAAATTAGTTCGAATGCGTATGTTGTTGATTTACCACCAGAGTATGACATCAGTTCAACCTTCAGTATCTCAGACTTGGTGGCATAGAAGGAGCCAACAGTAATACCAAGTGATCCGTTTGAGCTTTTATTACCCATTGAGAGTGAACTCTCACTCGAGTATCGACCAGCCAAATTCACTTTCAACAGGAGCAAATAGAGCAAATTTTTGATGAGCAGATAATTTCCACAAGAAATCGAGGATACCAACATTATTTGGTTTGTTGGAAGGGTTTACCTCCGTTTGAGGATCCATGGATTACTAGAGATGAGCTGCAAAGACTTGAGCCAGATTTACTAGAGATATATCACAGCAGAAAGGACCCCTACTCGACAAAGTCGAGTCTTTCCCACCCGGGGATAGTTGGTGGGGACACCACGATCGATCGTCGATTCATTCCTGGCAGAATTTACCGTCGATGGCCGAGATCTAGCCATGCTGCTTCAATCTGGATTGATTGACTATTAAGACAGATTTGGAAAGATGGATGCTGCGGATCGCTGACTTGGTAGATAGAAAATCTCTCATTCATTCTGATTGATTAAAGATTTCATTTTAGGATGATTTTATTTCTCGCATTTATTTTGTATTAGTTGTTTTTATATCTGTGATTGTTATTTTAGGCATGTTATCTGGTACTTTCTCGTTTGTGTGAGGAATTTATTACATTATGTATTTTCTTTATTGAGACGGAGGTTTATATAAACGCCTCCCTGATATTCTTATTTTTCTAATGCTTAATGAATTTGACTTGTGTTTCCTTTGGGATTATTTGATTCTGGAATGAATCGATATCCTGGATAGGGAAGGGCTTGAGCCTTGGGTGAGAATCCCTAAACTCCACCCACTCCAGCTCTTCACTCCGGGTTCGATTCCATTCATCTTGTACTCCCAGCATTCACCTCGACTCATCCTCATCCACTCTGCCTGCTAGCCTGTGTTCCTGCGCCCAGTTCGTCGATTTCAGTCCAACGTGATCGCGTCGTCACGTCTCCACATCACCGGCGACTCGCCCCCGCCGACTACGTCGACCCAAACACACAGCTCCGCTCGACGCTGCCCCAATCGGGCGTCCCGCTTGCGCCCAGTCCGCCGCTCGACGTGGGTGGACCCGCCGCCTCGCGTGCGCCCNGACCCGCGACTGCGCTCATCCCGCGCCGCGTGGGCGACCTGCGGTCGCCCGACCTCACCCACGTGCACGCCTTTAGCCCAAATTTTTGGGAAATTTACGTTGTGGTCCCTGTAATTTTCTAACAAAGGTACGAATTTCAACAATTTTTTAACCTGGTTAAATCAAGTACTCTGGATCATTCTGCTCGCTTGTGATTTGCTCGAACTTATTCCACTTGTGGGACCTTTCATTATTGAGTGAATTTAAATTACTATTGGTTAAATATTGTGAGATCCTCAATCCTGTTTTCCGTTTCTGATTTGTTGAAAATCGGATTGCGCTCTAATCTGAATTGATAATTTTTCAATTACTTTCGATCTAATTTATTTAAAATCATTACAAAATTATTCTCTGATATTTAGCATTAGTTTGTGAATAATCTGTTTTGTAAGATTGCTGATCTCTAATTGTATCATCATTCATCTGTCCCGCATCACATTGGTTGCTTATGCAGTCACATTCTTATAGCATGAGTAGAATGTGCACATGTAGCTATAGTGCTAATGAATATGACTACTACCTTAGTATTATAGTGTACTTCTTTAGCTTATATTGATATTTTAAAACATGATTCAAGTAGTTGACAGTCGTTCACAACTTGTGAAATGCTTCGTCATCTGTTTTAGTTCTAATTTTCAATCACCTAGCCACTCCTATTTTAAATTGATGATATTGATCTCCAAGAGAATTTGTTATTTTTTGTATGCTCATGAAAACTTGGCTGTAGCAGACCCCAATTGACACTAAAGGCTTGTTGTTTTTGCTGTGTTTATGCAAACTTTTCCTGCACTCCTCAACAAAGTTATCATGTTTATTTTAGAACTTGAACTAAACATGTATAAAGTTTTGTACATTTGACATTGCTGATGGACCTGTCTGTGCTTTAGGATCTTCGTCCTGTTCCTAAGGTTGTAGCATTACTGGAGCCCTGCAACCAGATGTTACCAGTCGGAGTCATATCAGCAGTAAGTAAATTACTTCAGTCTTTTTGAGCATCAATGCAAGGGATTCAGCCTATTTTATTGACTTTTCAGAAGATTAATTAAAATCATCCCATATTAGTTGGGAGATCTTCCAACCACTTAAGGAGGTTCACAAAAAAAGCTACAAGAACGAAACTAGGCTTTAAACTCAGCAGAGCATCTATCTATATGCTCTGTTGAATATATGGTATCTGTATGGGCGACAAAGATTGACTTGAGTTAATTTTCAAAAAAGATTGACTGAGTTCAAATGCCTCGTAACCATGACTAGCGGAGATGTACTTTCAACTAATTCAAATCTTAACGTGCCCCATGTGGATTATTATTGTCATTTTAACTTGCACAACTCCTTGCCCATATGTGTTGGTGGCGCTTCTTAAAAATGGAATTACTTGGTTTCTCTTACTGGTGGGAGCAATTATCAAGATTTCAATCCTTTGGTGTAAATATCTGTCAAGAAATACTCATGGGTACCCAAGATGAAATTTACAACCAAAAAATATGGAATTGGATTTATTATCCTTATGAGAAATACTGTCTCCATTGGCCAGGTTTTGCGCAAGCATGGTCAATGATTTTGATTATACCTTGTATATACCGTGTAAATATACCGTGTAAACACTTTTCAAGTTTCTTATGTGAGGTTGGTGAGTGAAGGAATACGAGAAATAAAGTGGTTTGTATGCATTTATATGAAGAAACATCTAACATTTTAGAATATATATAACAAATTTAGTCCTTAGTATTTTAATTTGGCTGTTGATTAATTCATCACTGTGATCTCTTATGATTGTAAGTTTGCAGTTTCATGACGCATTAACCTTGAGCGGTGTTGATCTTTTGATTTTTGTCCATGTGATCTAAAGCACTGGTTGTTTGTTCATCCAGATAATGAGCAATAGAGTTGTTGTTGATGGTTCAATTTCGCACAACCCTCTCGATGAGGGATCTATTCTCTGGGTCACACATTCCCGGAGACCATTAGGAATTGTAGATGAAATATTTGGACCTGTCAAGAATCCCTATTATGTTATCAGATACAATAGTGAAGAGGAAGTGCCCAAGGAAGTGAGTGTGGGTGTTGCTATCTCTTTTGTAATGGAATTTGCCAGTCACATACTCAATAACAAGGAGCTCTACAGGAAAGGCTATGATGCATCAGGTGATAATGATGAGGAGGTTGATGATGCGGTAGAGTTCTCTGATGATGAAAAGGAAGCAGAGTACAAGACATCTCTGCGGCAAGTGAAGAGAGCAGCAACTGGTAATAGAAAGCCCATGAAGCAAGTAGTTAGGTTGGACAAGGAGAGGGCTACCTCAAAGGCTCCTAGGATTCAACATATGGAAATCCAAACTCATGCATCATCTTCTATGGCTCAGTCATGTCTTACAGACCATGCGATTCCCCAACCAGCCCCACCATCGGGGCATTGTGGCTTTGGTTCGCAATGCTCAAAATCCGTGTCTGGTGCTGAAAAAGTTCCGGCTACCACCCTTACATTGCCAACATTTCCACCGCCAATGCAATCTGTGAATTTCTTTGGGAATCCATCTCAGCCAATGCTGACTCAGCAGCCAGACACCTTATGGGGACGTGGATTTTCACCTCAGTTACTGAATACAGCATGGCAGGACAATCTTCCTACGCAGCTTCAGAATCAAAATATACTTTTTAATAACTTTGTTAATTTGATAGCCTTTCAGCAGCAGTTGCAACAGTTGATTCCTTATCAAGAAATTTCCATGCCATGGCATATACCTGGATCTCTACAACCTATTGGTGCTGGATCATCTCAGCAGCCTATGGGACAGAATGATTTTGCCACTCCATTTGTTAATGGGTTAATGAATGGGCCAGGAACATCAGATTTAGGCAAGGATCAAAGACAATCTCAGTTTCCGCCTTCTTTTGTTCCATATTTTCAGTTTAATGAACACCCTCCAGGCAGCGCTCAAGGACGAAGGCCGTATCAAAGAGGTGGAGGCCAAAGTTACAGGCGTGGTGGTCCACAGAATAACCACCGGTAGAGAGATGGTTTTGTTTGTGCGTCATGTTCGGAGATCGCCACCTTTTTTGGATTATGTATTGTAATATGGTAGTATTTCTATGTTTTTTCCTTCTGTTTTCTTCTTTTATGGTATAAAACAGCAGAGTGTACAACTATAATAGTTAATTGCGTAGTTTTTGCTTTTACTATGGATCACTGTTTTTTTCTTCAGTTTTCTTCTTCCTTTCACATTACACATGGCTTTGCTAGCAGATGTGGCGCTTAATAGGCTAGATGTCATATTTTGATTTTTTGTGTTCATGTTTACCTTGTAAAATTTGCGTATGATGTTATTTCGTGTTTTTTTTTTTCACAGGAATGTAGGAGTTTTGGAGTCTACCTTGACGGATCTATGAATTTGCTAATTTTATTTGTGATTTTGGAGGAAACAGGGATTTTGAAGGTATTTCCCTGTCGAACTTGTTAGCTTTCTTTTTCGCTGTTGCTATGCTGTTATTCGGCGGCATTTATATCATATGAATAATGTTGCATCATGGCTTTTAGGGTTTGTAACATGATCAATAAGGTTTGTGTGTTTTACGTTGATACACCTTCAAGCTTTTGGAGTCGTTCAGTGTTATTCTTTGTAACATTCAGCATCATTGCTTGCAATGTTGGAGGTTGAACTAAATGAGATGAATGTAGGTGGAATGAATACCAAACTTATTTTGCTAAATTCACTGGCATTGAATTGTGCATAAAGCAATTCACCCATGTGAGTGCCACATTGAAAGCCCTTTATGCCTCAAATTGTACTAGTACATCATGAGATGAGATGTTTTGAGAAAATGTGTGCATATTTGTCTCATATCGATGATTTATGTTATATATTTATTACGTTTTTTGTGAAGATGGAAAACTGTAGTATGCGCACACTCACTTTGGTAGAATGAATCACTTTACCTTGTGCTTGAAATATCTTTTGTTTAGACTACTGCATTCCAACTTTTCTAGTTTTAATGTCTTGGTAGATACCATTTAATGGAGCTCTTAGCATGCTTTAGAGGATTCAGATATATTTAAGAGAAAATGGACTTATCTACGAGCTGGAATTCGGGCGCCGTGAGAAGGCTTTGAACAGCCTGGGCGAAGTTCGTTCAACGGCTATTCTCCTCAATCAGCTCTTCAACGCGGCCTTCCAAGATAGCCTTCTCCTTCTGAAGCTGTTCGACTTGCGTCGATGCCGCCTCCAGGTCGCTTTCCTGCCTGGCGCACTTCAACTCCAAATCGGCTATCGTCTTCTTCGCTTCAGTAGGCTCCAACCTTCGTAAAAGCGTCAGGGCCTCGTCAAGCTTCTATTCGATCATCGTCATTTGCTCTCAGTTGTTGGGGCGACGAGAGGCTAAATTGTCGCTGGTGGTGCTTGGTCCTGCGCAGGTGCACCGACGACCCCCTAAACTACCCTAGCTTTTGTGACCGGTGATGCTTCGTCGTCTGCCAGGGTGATGTGTTCTCCACTGGCGAAATCGTGTATAATGACCTCGCTCCGGCCCCCGGAAGTAGGCCTCAATGGAGCACACGCAGCGCCCCTCGAACTCCATGCTTTGGTGGGAGTTCTCCCTGAATCGGAGAAATTGATCCGAGGCCTCTTCGGCACCTCCACTCGAATAGTAGGCCTCCTGCGAGCCCCTTGTCCCGCTTGAGATGTGCACCTGGCGAGTGGGATCTTGTTGTTAGCATCCTCAGGCAAGCTCTCATATAGGGACATCTTCACTCTACCAGTAGAAAGAAAATGCAGCCAAGCTCTGGCCCACGAGTGATTTATAAGGAACCTCGTCATGTATGTGGTAGCTATAGAAAGTGGCATGCACATCAATGCATGTCACACCAAGATTGACGAGGAGACATGTATTTGGATCCGCGCAATGCATATGGAGCGTATACGTGGATGTCGATGTGGTAAATGCACAATGGAGGTTCGGTGGCCGTCACATGACGAAAAGCCCACTCCAAAGAACCCAAGTCGAACTCTCCAAGTTGAATTGCCTACACAGTCAAGCACAGAGTAAAGGCATTCATATTGTTTTTAAGAGGTATGGCCAACCTGAAGGGGCCGTGCAATCCGTACGAGCAGGGCCTCCACGCTCTGAGTACGCTGCCATCATTGGAGTCATGTCAGAGATGGAAGCTATTTTTCTGAAGTAACTGCTCTAAGTCATTTCTCTGAAGTGTGCTCTAAAATAAGTTTACGCTATAAAAATTTCATTGTAATAAGGAAAGAGGAACCCAGACTCTGTCTCTCTCTCAAAAAAGCGAAATCCCACTTTCTCTGTAAAATATGCTCTTTAGTGAAAGTCTTTAAAGCCGTCGTGAGATTGACATTGTGTTTTTCCGTTTTAAGCAGTTTCTACATAAAAAAATCTCCTCTAATCCTCTCAAATTTCTAATATCAACATGCACATTATCATGTGAGGAAATAAATTTGCTTAGCCAGCTATCACATCCAAACATTGTGCGATACTATGGCAGTGACTACTAAATATTTTGATCCAGTGAATTATTTTTTCACACGGTACTGCCTAAATATCTATAAAAAAGAAGGATTTGCTTATGCAATCTCTTCACAAGCAATTACTTCATTCAACAAGGAGGGACTATGGAGGGTAAGCAAGTAAGTAGACTGGCTAGGCTACTATGTCTGTTACTTGCTTCTACTAATATTTCTTGCAATTGATGATAACTTGTTTGCAATGAAAGATTCGTGCTAATCTCAGTCATTCATGCAGCAGATACATGATCATAAAATTTCATTTAATACAATACCCATTTCATTCTTGATCAATCAATTCTTGAGCAATATACTAGCATTGACGTTGTGCACCATAAGGCCTTGCATTCCGATGTATTTTAACTCAGTGAGTGATCTATGATGTATTTTAGAGGCACGAGTGGGTGACCTATGATGTATTTCTAAATTAGTATTGGACCAAGTTCGAGTCCATCATTTGCATCTAAACTTTTGTTCGTATTCAATATTGTGCCTAGATGAACTACTTCAGCCAAGGGTGACCTAACACATCTGCTTCATATGAAGGCATAGTAACTTGTTTGACTTAAGCAAGGACATTTGTAAACTTTTAAGTAGCCCTATACATTTTAGGGCTCTTATGTGTCCACCGCAATTAGGAATTTGAAAAGACGGTCACCTGGTCATCACTTCTTCCAAGAGTCTATGTGACAGCACATCCTCGCCCCATAAAAACTTCTTGGTTAGTTATTAACCGGAAGTTAGTGAAACTGCATGTTAGTTCATGCTTCTTATGATGATCGTACAACTAATTGAGGAGTCAATCCATAGCTCAAGGCACGTAAGGATTAGTGCATTTTAAGACTATCAACTTCTAGCCTTTTCTTCTTCCTTCTGTAAATAAACATCGGTAACCCCTCTAGGGACTTTTGAATTATTGGAGCCTCGTTACCTCCTTCAAGCATTGTCGTTTTCTTGTTTGAGACTTTTCCACGTAAATCTTGTTCCTCTTTTTCCTCTTCTCAAACCTCCTTACGCCAGGGTTCATCTGTTTACTAAAAGTAACAATCTTTCTCGCGTGACCGTTACCGCTATTCATATTTCTTTCTCAATAATAATGCATTTTTTATTTTTCTTAACAGATGGTGTTCTATCTTCTTTAAATAATGTTACAAATTTTTAGACATAAATAATTATAATTGTCCTAAGAAATTGAAATTATTTTGGAAGCTGCTTGTGCACATTTAATATTATCAAATCGATAACTACTGCAAATATTAGCATATGCACCACTTTAGATTCTTGAAAAGCTCAGTATTGTCCATGTCTTTCTTGCTTCTAACCTAGAAATGATTTATAGCTCATATTTCTGTGCCAGCCTTTGCAAGGGCTATTAGTGCAGGGTGGGGTTGGGATGTCATTAGTTTACTTCATTAAGAGGGCGTTTGGTTTAATATTATCTCGATGTTATGTCATGTTATATAGAGAAAATAATTATTTGGTGTAATGATATTTATAAATAACTTTCTATAAAATTATAAAATTATTAATTAAAAGATGACATCTAAATTATATGACATAATATCAAGATAACAATGAACCAAACGCCCCTTAAGTTGTAATGGCTGGGCAGGAAGAAAGATACATTCTTGAAAATCTTGAAATTACTCACTACAAATTTCTTTGTGAACTATATTTTAGAAGATAGTGCTCACTCTTGCACAAATATAATATAGATAAAAGGTTTTGCGATGGCCAAGGAACAAAAAAAAATTTAACTTTTGATATGCAAACTTTTAGTTATTGTGTTATTTTCACTCCATAATAGCATGATTAGGTTGAAATGATAACAACAACAATAATTAAGTCTTAATCCCACTAGGTGGGGTCGGCTACCAAACCTTAAACTCTATTAGGTTGAAATTGTCAGAGATAAATTTTAAAATTTTTCATATAAGTCTTTGAGATTGATAGGATACTTTAAATTATTCTACATATTTTTAAAATTTTCACACAAATCTTTGAAGTTGATAGTACATTTCAAACTGGTCCCTCAAATTTTACCTCATAATAATAAAATAATAAATTTATATTATATTAGCTATATAAATTTCAATATAAAAAATTACATTTTTTAATATCCTACAAAGACTAGCTTTTATGTAATTAATTATTTTATTTTATATTTCACATAAATTTTAATATAACAAAATAATTTTTTTCACATTGACACATGTATTCATCCATGAGAAAGGTGGTGTTTTTATTGGTGTTATTACGATATTACTTTATTTTTAAAAAAAAAAAATTAATTATTGAGTTTAATAATACTTTTAAAAATACAATTAATTATATTAGGGGAAATTATATTAGATTGATTGTTTATTATTTTATTAATATAATAATATTTAATTAAATAAATAATGATTTAGTGATAATATAGAGAACTTAGTAATGTTAATATCTAAATAATAATAACACCAAATAACATCAAATCAAACATTTCCATATAAGAACTTAACTTGACTAAGGTCGAGTCGAATCACACAACTTTTAACACAAATTTTTGTTCTTCAAATTTAAATCTAATGTTTGAACTATAACTTTGGTACTAGTGTCAGAAATTATTATCAAATATTTAATACTAACCAATTCATGTGTATTCTAACTAGCATTTTCCCATTTACATGATAATTGTCCCATTGGGAGCACAGCTCATGCGAATCGCTTGATTTCAGCTCCAACTAAATTATCAGTGCTGATATCATCTGTTGTTAGAAAAATACTCATGACTTTTGAAATTTGGTCGTAGCCTATAATACTATAACAGTAAAAAAAGATACATCAGGTACAAAAGGTTCGATCCTCGTCGAGGATCGCACAAAAATCGAGTGGGAGGGACATGCCCCTTCGCCACTCTATGTCATCTAGGCAAGAAAAGAAAGCAATAAAATCTGCCGCTCTATTGACGGCTCTGTATACATGAGTAACTCTATAAGCCTTGAAGGCGCAAAAAAGTTCGGCAATCCGGGCCGTGGTCCTGTCAGAATGGTGTCCTCTGGCTGCTCGCTGAAGGTTCGCAACAATGGTGGCTGAATCGCCCTCTATCCAAATCCCGTCCGCCATAGCCACCCACTCCTGGGCGGCTATCACCGCAATGAGGGCTCCCATTGTTTCTGCTGTCGGAGTGGCAAGAGTGTAGAGCTTGGAACCAGTAGCTGCTAGGAAATCCCCTTGATGATCTCGAACACCCCCCCCTGCACCTGCCGCACCGTTCTGTTTAACAGAGCCCTCAAAGTTCACCTTAATCCATCGTGGGGGTGGGGGATTCCAATGGGAAGCAGAGGGGGAACAGCAGCCTTCAAGGCTGTTGCGATCCCAGTACCCCACGTTGGAAGAAGGTTGTTCTTGGGGCTCGCTAAAATGAACAAGTGCAGCGATAACTCTAGGCAACGGGAAGGGCTTGTTGTGGACGCGTCCGTTGCGAGCTCGCCAAGAGGGGTACAAAGCAGCCACCGCTCGGATTGCCTGAGGATCGGCTGGATTTTTTTGAACTCGAGACTGCAAGTTGCTGAGAAAAATCTGCAGGAGATGACCATCGCGAGCAGGAATAACTGTTGTAACAGCTGCAGAATTAAATCCTGCTACTGCTACAGCAGATTCAGCTGCTGTTACAGCAGCTGATAGGCTCGCCGCAGAAAAATACTCATGACTTGAGGTAGACTAAATGCGTAAGTGAATAAATTTACTCATCAACCTAAAAACCTTTGCTTGTATGTTGAAGTACATATCCGGTTCACTTTGAGCAAGTTTATACTTAAAAGTAATGTAATAGAATTAACATTAAATTAAATAAACTTCGAGCAATTATCAAGCTATTTTTGAGTATCAAACATAGTTGCTATTCTAACTCATTTCTATATTCAAATTATTTTGCGTAAATATGGATGCATTTTTTTCGAGTTAGGTTTGAGTTAACCCATACTAATTAGGCTCGAATTCGAAAACTGGCCCTTGATAATTGCATAAAGGCCGCATATTTGCATAAAAAAAAGACCAAAATGAGATATGCTGTAAACCTTAGGTACTCCATCGTAAAAAGAGTGTGCCTAACATCAGAATTTGGATCTAAGAATAAATAATTCCTAACTTCAGTAACCTTGATGTAATTTAACCACCCCCTTTCCGCAGTAGCGGTTTTATTTCAAAATCGCGAGAAAAATCGCCAGCTGGCCTACTGCGAGATTAAAATGGAAAAACAATATATTGGCCGTCCGATCACCGGTGAACGGTCCTGATCCAGAACCAGGTTGTCCGAAGACAATCCCGCCAAAGCTGCGGGCAGTAACCCTATCGAAGAAAATCCCGATCGGCACGGCCGCGCAGATCTGCTGAAAAGCTGCTCCCTTCTCTCTGCTCCTCCTCTTCTTCTTCTTCTTCTTCTATGGAGGGGTTGGACGAGTTCGGGGAATTCTAAGGTGAGACGAGCGCCAAGTGGGAGGCCCGCGGCGAGGATGCTTGGCTGCCGTTCCTCTATCGCGCTCGATTCGTGCCCACCGCCGGTCGTGGCTACGTTCTCCACATCGAGGCGTCCGATTTCCACAAATTCACTTTCGCCCGCGTCTTCACCGTCCAGCAGCTCGACGATCTTGTGAGATTTCTGTCTTTGCCTCTCGATTGTGTTGTCAGTGCCTCCTGCAAAAATTGTATACGAAGTTTTATTGCTAGTAATTTTTTATTGCCCAATATATTGATCCATATGATAAAAGATACTTATATTTTCCTTATAAGTCTTGGTATATTTTGGAAAAATATGCTATTGTAGGAACTACTCATGTAATTTAAATTAATTGGATCTTTTACAAGAAATATTCATGAATTTGATCTCAAACTGCTGCTTTGCTAACGCCAACTTCTCATTAATCACTAATAGGGATACCTTGATGATTGATAGCCAATATTAGATTGGATGTCATAATATCTTAATGGATAGATGATGTATAGTTTTATATATTTTATTTATTTTTTTATTCATAATTTGTTAGGGTTTGAGTTAGCCATTATTTATTTATTATATTTAGTAGACATGTTTAGACTCATATTGTTTGTTTATATTTTAAAATGAATTAGCTCCTCTTTAAATAAGATTTGTAATAAAACATTTGGATGAGCTTATGAAAAATGAAAACTTCATTTTGGGTGGAATCTGATTCTAGATAGGTTTACTGTGAGATTCTAGAAGCGATGAGAGCAAACATTATCTACTCTAGCATTATGCTATAGTAATGAATTTTTTCTTTTTTCTTTAAATTTGGAAAAACCAAAGTAGTTGAGCCATAACAAGGTAACATGATGAAAATAAAGATAATCTTAAATATTATGCAGATCTAAAAAATTTTATATTAGAATTTACTTATTTAATTATTAAAAGAGCTTAATAATTTATTTAAATATTAGATATTTAGTACTTATCTTTATTAGAATCTAAATATTTGAGAATATAAGAAAATTAGTTATTATCTTCAAACATATTAGTAATTATTATTTTATTTTATTAATATTTATTTTCTCTAATTATTGTGGCTAGAATTCTATAAATAGGCCTCACATTATTGTAATTAGAAACTTTTGAATGATTTGAATGAAATTCTCTCTAGTTTTCTCTCATTTCTTCTTATATTCTTTCTTTTCTTTTAATTATTTCTTCCCTTTTTTCATATACGTTCTACATCATTTGGTATTAAAGGTTTAATATTTTGTGTTGTCGATTTGTGTACAACTTGGAGATTTGCATACGATTTGCACGTCAGCCCATGCAAGCGACAACCTGTGCAAAAGCTTGTGCCATTCCTTCTGCCCTGAGTAACTGGTCAAACTTAATTTGTGTGACCTAAATTGTACTTATAAGAAGAAACAAGTTACTATGACTTCTTAAAAAAGAATATCATAGATCAAATTTTTTTGATATTTATCTGACTATTCCTTATAAATCATATCATGATTAGGTTTATCAATTTTGCCAGTAATCCTTTGAGGCATATTGTTATGGTTCTTCTGTACGTTATAAATTTTGAGATCCTTTATACCAATATGTCACATTGAAGTTACCACCATAGTGTACACTAATCAGGAAGAAGCATCAGCTTGCCTCTAATTAAAGCGAGATTAAAGTCCACAAGCAAGAGATCATTCTTCTTCTCATGACATTATTATTCCAAAGAATGAACTTTTTGAAAAGTATGGGGTTCATAAGAATGAGAAGAAAGTTATTTTTGAGGATAATCGAGTTATTGTGACACTCAATGGTAAATGTGTACGTAACTTTAATAAATTTCGAGAAGACATGAAAATTTTTAAAGATAATTGTTTGGGGAAGCTTGATCATGTGCTTCAACAAGTAAGACAAATATATGATATTATTGTTGAGAAATATAATTATAATGAAGCAAGTCCTATAGTTGAGAAAAATTTTTGTGAAAAAATGTACAGATTCTTTTGAGGTAATTGTTACAGAGTGAAGCACAAAATATGTTAGAGACATTTGAAGATAGTAATTCTTTAAATTCTGTATATTCCTTGAATGATGGAGATGAAAAAGAAAAGCTTGATGACATTGACAAGGAAGTCAAATTAGAGGTAATTACTCAAGAAAATAAAATTATTAATGATAAAAATGCAGGCTGACGGGCGCACTTGCTCAAGAAAGTCAACTCTCTTCAAGTATAATTGAATATCATAGTGATGTTATATTTTCTCTAAATATTTCACAAAATGCGTTTTTGATTAAGTTATCAAATAAGAAAAATCTGATAAGGAATACGGTCTACAGAGTCAATAAATTTGGTTTCTGATTCTCACATATTGTGGCATAAGATGTTATCTTCATCATTTAAGCCCATTTTTCTCTAGTTTTGTTCTTTTAGGATTATTGATATTGAGAAAAAGAATAATATTTCTTGGAGTATAAAAGAAAGATATCTCATATTGAATCAAAATCTTCTCAGCTCATTTGCATTCTGATATGACGGAATCGAGTTCTTTTCAAGCGGAAGAGAATGACAAAGATAAAGGTAACCTAACAAAAGATACAGTTTTAAAAAATTCTACATTAGAATTTAATTATTTAATTATTAATGAAAGATAATAATTTATTTATGGGATAATTACACCAAGGTCCCTGAGTTTAACGCTTAATAACGCACAGGTTCATGTTTTTAAAATTATAACATAGTGGTAACTGAGTTTTAATAAATTATCAAGTAGGTCCTTTTTTATTTTTAAAAAGTTTTTAAATTACCATTTTACCTCTCCCTCTCTTTCCTCCCGATCCTCGCGCACGCGCAGGCCGCGCGGCCGCGGCGTGGCGACCCATTGGCGGTCGTGCGGAG
>JAEMOT010002090.1:0-30000 GCA_019297695.1 Apostasia ramifera
TGCATATATTCTCTTCAAATACAACAAAAACTAATTGAATACTCACGCAATTGCTTGTATTCACTTAAAATAACTTATTATGCAATAAATCGTACTCTAAATACTTATACTCCACTTGAATTCAGCGTAATGCAATGAATAGTGGCAAAAATATCACTATTTATCTCAAATTCATTGATATGTCATAAATCAGTCCCTAAAAGTGACCGATATACTAACAAGAAGATGTATAATTGTAGGTATTACATTAAAACGCAATCAAATGTCCCTAATAGATCGCTAAATATAATTTTTCGATTGAAATACATCAATATAGTAAATATTAGGAGGGTAATTATAGTATTATGTTAAAAAACATTCAGATAGACAAGATTAAAGTCAAATTGCATATATTCTCTTCAAATACAACAAAAACTAATTGAATACTCACGCAATTGCTTGTATTCAGTCAGAATAACTTATTATGCAATGAATCGTACTCTTAATACTTGTACTCCACTTGAATTGAATGTAATTCAACGAATAGCTGCCAAAAAATTCATTGATATGTCATAAATCAGACCTTAAAAGAATGTATTCTCTTAAAATTGAACGGTATACTGACAAATAGATGTGTAATTATAGGTATTATATTAAAACGCAATCAAATGTCCCTAATAGATCGCTAAATATAATTTTTCGATTGAAATACATCAATATAGCAAACATTAGGAGTGTAATCAGAGTATTATATTAAAAAACCTTCATATAGACAAGATTTAAGTCAAATTACATATGTTCTCTTCAAATACATTAAACTATAATTGAATACTCACACAATTGCTTGTATTCAGTTAAAATAACTTATTATGCAACAAATCGTACTCTAAATTATTGTACTCCACTTGAATTCATCGTAATGCAATAAATAGCTACAAAAATATCACTATTCAACTCAACTTCATTGATATGTCTTAAATCAGACCTTAGAATATCCTATTCTCTTAAAAGTGATAAATATACTGATAAATAGTTGGGTAATTATTGTTATTACATTAAAACGCAATCAAATATCTCTTATAGATCGACAAATATCAATTTTCGATTAAAATACATTAATATAGCAAACATTAGGTGTGTAATCAGAGTATTATTTTAAAAAACCATCATATAGACAAGATTAAAGTCAAATTGCATATGTTCTCTTCTAATACATTAAAATTAATTGAATACTGACATAATTGCTTGTATTCAATTAAAATAACTTATTATGCAATGAATCGTACTCTAAATGCTTGTACTCCACTTGAATTCATCGTAATGCAATAAATAGCCGCAAAAACATCACTATTCAACTCAACTGCATTGATATGTCTTAAATCAGACCTTAGAAAATCCTATTCTCTTAAAAGCGATAAATATACTGACAAATAGATGGGTAATTATTGGTATTACATTAAAACGCAATTAAATATCTCTTATAGATCGCCAAATATCAATTTTCGAGCGAAATACATTAATATAGCAAACATTAGATTTGTAATCAGAGTATTATGTTAAAAAACCTTCATATAGACAAGATTAAAGTCAAAAAACGCAATCAAATATCTCTTATAGATCGCCAAATATCAATTTTTGAGCGAAATACATTAATATAGCAAATATTTGATTTGTAATCAGAGTATTATGTTAAAAAACCTTCATATAGACAAGATTAAAGTCAAAAAACGCAATCAAATATCTCTTATAGATCGCCAAATATCAATTTTTGAGCGAAATACATTAATATAGCAAATATTTGATTTGTAATCAGAGTATTATGTTAAAAAACCTTCCTTCATTGATATGTCTTAAATCAGACCTTAGAAGATCCTATTCTCTTAAAAGTGATAAATATACTGACAAATAGATGGGTAATTATCGATATTACATTAAAACGCAATCAAATATCTCTTATAGATCGCCAAATATCAATTTTTGAGCGAAATACATTAATATAGCAAATATTTGATTTGTAATCAGAGTATTATGTTAAAAAACCTTCATATAGACAAGATTAAAGTCAAATTGCATATATTCTCTTCAAATACAACAAAAACTAATTGAATACTCACGCAATTGCTTGTATTCAGTTAAAATAACTTATTATGCAATAAATCGTACTCTAAATACTTGTACTCCACTTGAATTCAGCGTAATGCAATGAATAGTAGCTAAAATATCACTATTTATCTCAAATTCATTGATATGTCATAAATCAGTCCCTAAAAGTGACCGATATACTAACAAGAAGATGTATAATTATAGGTATTACATTAAAACGCAATCAAATGTCCCTAATAGATCGCCACATATTATTTTTCGACTGAAATACATAAATATAGTAAATATTAGGAGTGTAATTATAGTATTATGTTAAAAAACATTCAGATAGATAAGATTAAAGTAAAATTGCTTATATGCTTTTTAAATACAATAAAAACTAATTAAATACTCACACAATTGCTTGTATTCAGTCAGAATAACTTATTATGCAATGAATCGTACTCTTAATACTTGTACCCCAGTTGAATTCAATGTAATTCAACGAATAGCCGCCAAAAAAGCACTATTCAACTCAAATTCATTGATATGTCGTTAATCAGACTTTAAAAGAGTGTATTCTCTTAAAATTGAACGGTATACTGACAAATAGATGTGTAATTATTGGTATTACATTTAAACGCTATCAAATGTCCCTAATAGATCGCCAAATATCATTTTTCGATTGAAATACATCAATATAGCAAACATTAGGTGTGTAATCAGAGTATTATGTTAAAAAACCTTCATATAGACAAGATTAAAGTCAAATTGCATATGTTCTCTTCAAATACATTAAACTATAATTGAATACTCACACAATTGCTTGTATTCAGTTAAAATAATTTATTATGCAACGAATCGTACTTTAAATAATTGTACTCCACTTGAATTCATCGTAATGCAATAAATAGCTGCAAAAACATCGCTATTCAACTCAACTGCATTGATATGTCTTAAATCAGACCTTAGAAGATCCTATTCTCTTAAAAGTGATAAATATACTGACAAATAGATGGGTAATTATTGGTATTACATTAAAACGCAATTAAATATCTCTTATAGATCGCCAAATATCAATTTTCGAGCGAAATACATTAATATAGCAAACATTAGATTTGTAATCAGAGTATTATGTTAAAAAACCTTCATATAGACAAGATTAAAGTTAAATTGCATATATTCTCTTCAAATACAACAAAAACTAATTGAATACTCACGCAATTGCTTCTATTCATTTAAAAGAACTTATTATGCAATAAATCGTACTCTAAATACTTGTACTCCACTTGAATTCATCGTAATGCAATAAATAGCTGCAAAAACATCACTATTCAACTCAACTGTATTGATATGTCTTAAATCAGACCTTAGAAGATCCTATTCTCTTATAAGTGATAAATATACTGACAAATAGATGGGTAATTATTGGTATTACATTAAAACGCAATTAAATATCTCTTATAGATCGCCAAATATCAATTTTCGAGCGAAATACATTAATATAGCAAACATTAGATTTGTAATCAGAGTATTATGTTAAAAAACCTTCATATAGACAAGATTAAAGTCAAATTGCATATATTCTCTTCGAATACAACAAAAACTAATTGAATACTCATGCAATTGCTTGTATTCAGTTAAAATAACTTATTATGCAATAAATCGTACTCTAAATACTTGTACTCCACTTGAATTCAGCGTAATGCAATGAATAGTTGCAAAAATATCACTATTTATCTCAAATTCATTGATATGTCATAAATCAGTCCCTAATAGTGACCGATATACTAACAAGATGATGTATAATTGTAGGTATTACATTAAAACGCAATCAAATGTCCCTAATAGATCGCCACATATTATTTTTCGACTGAAATACATCAATATAGTAAATATTAGGAGTGTAATTATAGTATTATGTTAAAAAATATTCAGATAGATAAGATTAAAGTAAAATTGCTTATATGCTTTTCAAATATAATAAAAACTAATCAAATACTCTCACAATTGCTTGTATTCAGTCAGAATAACTTATTATGCAATAAATCGTACTCTTAATACTTGTACTCCACTTGAATTCAATGTAATTCAACGAATAGCTGCTAAAAACTCATTATTCAACTTAAATTCATTGATATATCGTAAATCAGACTTTAAAAGAGTGTATTCTCTTAAAATTGAACGGTATACTGACAAATAGATGTGTAATTATAGGTATTACATTAAAACGCAATCAAATGTCCCTAATAGATCGCCAAATATTATTTTTCGATTGAAATACATCAATATAGCAAACATTAGGTGTGTAATCAGAGTATTATATTAAAAAACTTTCATATAGACAAGATTAAAGTCAAATTGCATATGTTCTCTTCAAATACATTAAAAACTAATTGAATACTCACACAATTGCTTGTGTTCAGTTAAAATAATTTATTATGCAATGAATTGTACACGAAATGCGTGTACTCCACTTGAGTTCAACGTAATGCATTGAACCCTAAACCCTAAAAGTGACTATTCTCATTAATATATCATAAATCAGACCCTAAAAGTGACTATTCTCTTAAACCCTAAACCCTAAACCCTAAACCATAAACCCTAAACCATAGACCCTAAACAAATAGACTATCATAAATAAGACCCTAAAAGTGACTATTCTCTTAAAATTGATCGATATACTGACAAATAGATGTATATTTATAGGTATTAATTACATTAAAACGCAATCAAATGTCCCAAATAAATCACCAAATATTAATTTTCGATCAAAATATATTAATATAGCAAATATTAGGTTTGTAATCAGGGTATTATGTTAAAAAACTTTCATATAGACAAAAGTAAAGTCAAATTGTATATATTCCTCAAATACAATAAAAACTAATTGAATACTCACACAATTACTTGCATTCAGTTCAAATAACTTATTATGCAATGAATCATACACTAAATACTTGTACTCCTCTTGAATTGAATGTAATGAAATGAATAGCTGCAAAAATATCACTATTTAACTCGAATTGATTGATATATCGTAAATCAGTCCCTAAAAGTACCTATTCTCTTAAAATTAATCGATATGCTAACAAGAAGATGTATAATTGTAGGTATTACATTAAAACACAATTAAATGTCCCTAATAGATCGCCACAGATTATTTTTTGACTGAAATACATCAATATAGCAAATATTAGGTGTGTAATTATAGTATTATGTAAAAACATATTTAGATAGACAAGATTAAAGTAAAATTGCTTATATGCTTTTCAAATATAATAAAAACTAATTAAATACTCACACAATTACTTGTATTCAGTTAGAATAACTTATTATGCAATGAATCGTACTCTAAATGCTTGTACTCCACTTGAATTCAATGTAATTCAATGAATAGTTGCCAAAAAATTACTATTCAATTCAAATTCATTGATATGTCGTAAATCATAACTTAAAAGAGCATATTCTCTTAAAATTGAACGATATACTGACAAATAGATGTGTAATTATGGGTATTACATTAAAACCCAATCTAACATCCCTAATAGATCACCAAATATCAATTTTTGATTGAAATACATCGATAGAGCAAGCATTATGTGTGTAATCAGAGTTTTATGTTAAAAAACCTTCTTATAGACAAGATTAAAGTCAAATTGCATATATTCTCTTCAAATACATTAAGAACTAATTGAATACTCACACAATTGTTTTTATTCAGTTAAAATAACTTATTATGCATTGAATCATACTCTAAATGCTTGTACTCCACTTGAATTCAGCGTAATGCAATGAATAGATGCAAAAATATCACTATTCAACTCAAATTCATTGATATGTCATAAATCAGACATTAGAAGATCCTATTCTCTTAAAAGTGATAAATATACTAACAAATAGATGTTTAATTATAGGTATTACATTGAAACGCAATCAAATATGTCTAATAGATCGCCAAATATCAATTTTTGATTGAAATATATTAATATAGTAAACATTTAGTTTGTAATCAGAGTATTATGTTAAAAAATCTTCATATAAATAAGATTAAAGTCAAATTGCAAATATTCTCTTCAAATACAATAAAAACTAATTGAATACTCACACAATTGCTTGTATTAATTTAAAATAACTTATTATGCAATAAATCGTACTCTAAATACTTGTACTCCACTTGAATTCAACGTAATGCATTGAATAGCTGCAAAAATATCACTATTTAACTCAAATTCATTGATATGTCATAAATTAGTCCCTAATAGTGACTATTTTGTTTAAATTAATCGATATACTAACAAGAAGATTTATAATTATAGGTATTACATTAAAACACAATCAAATGTCCCTAACAGATCGCCACATATTATTTTTTGACTGAAATACATCAATATAGTTAATATTAGGTGTTTGAATATAGTATTATGTTAAAAAACATTCAGACAGAAAAGATTAAAGTAAAATTGCTTATATGATTTTTAAATACAATAAAAAAGAATTAAATACTCACACAATTGCTTGTATTCAGTCAGAATAAATTATTATGCAATGAATCATACTCTAAATGCATGTACTCCACTTGAATTCAACGTAATGTAATGAAAAGCTGCAAAAATATCAGTATTCAACTCAAATTCATTGATATGTCGTAAAACAGACCTTAAAAAAGCCTATTCTCTTAAAATTGATCGATATACTGACAAATAGATGTATAATTATAGGTATTAATTACATTAAAATGCAATCAAATGTCCCAAATAAATCACCAAATATTAATTTTCGATTAAAATACATTAATATAGCAAATATTAGGTTTATAATTAGAGTATTATGTTAAAAAACTTTCATATAGACAAAATTAAAGTCAAATTGCATATATTCTCTTCAAATACAATAAAATCTAATTGAATACTCACACAATTGCTTGCATTCAGTTAAAATAACTTATTATGCAATGAATCATACTCTAAATACTTGTACTCCTCTTGAATTGAATGTAATGAAATGAATAGCTGTAAAAACATCGCTATTTAACTCAAATTGATTGATATGTTGTAAATCAGTTAGAGTATGATTTATTGCATAATAAGTTATTTTAACTGAATGCAAGCAATTGTGTGAGTATTCAATTAGTTTTTATTGTATTTGAAGAGAATATATACAATTTGACTTTAATTTTATCTATATGAAAGTTTTTTAACATAATACTCTGATTACAAATCTAATATTTGCTATATTAATATATTTTAATCGAAAATTAATATTTGGTGATTTATTTGGGACATTTGATTGCGTTTTAATGTAATTAATACCTATAATTATACATCTATTTGTCAATATATTGATCAATTTTAAGAGAATAGTCACTTTTAAGGTTTGATTTATGATAGTCTATTTGTTTAGGGTTTATGGTTTAGGGTTTAGGGTTTAGGGTTTAAGGTTTAAGAGAATAGTCACTTTTAGGGTTTAGGGTTTATTGCATTACGTTGAACTCAAGTGGAGTACACGCATTTCGTGTACGATTCATTGCATAATAAGTTATTTTAACTGAACACAAGCAATTGTGTGAGTAATCAATTAGTTTTTAATTTATTTGAATAGAATATATGCAATTTGACTTTAATCTTGTCTATATGACGGTTTTTTAACATAATACTCGGATTACACACCTAATGTTAACTATATTGACGTATTTCAATTGAAATTTGATATTTGGTCATCTATTAGGGAAATTTAATTGCGTTTTAATGTTATACCTATAATCACACATCTATTTCTCTGTATATTGATCAATTTTAAGAGAATAGACTTTTTTAGGGTCTGATTTATGACATATCAATGAATTTAATTTGAATAGTGATGTTTTTGCAGCTATTCATTGCATTACGTTGAATTCAAGTGGAGTACAATCATTTAGAGTAAGTTTCATTGCATAATAAGTTATTTTAATTGAATATAAGCGATTGAGTGAGTATTCAATTAGTGTTTATTGTATTTAAAGAGAATATATGCAATTTGACTTTAATCATGTCTATATGAAGGTTTTTTAATATAATACTTTAATTACGCACCTAATGTTTGCTATATTAACGTATTTCAATCGAAAATTGATATTTGGCGATCTATTAAGGACAGTTGATTGCGTTTTAATGTAATACCTATAATTACACATTCATTTCTCAGTATATCGATCAATTTTAAGAGAATAGGCTCTTTTAGGGTTTGATTTATGATATATTAATGAATTTGAGTTGAATAGTGATATTTTTGCAGCTATTCATTGTATTACGTTGAATTCGAGTGGAGTACAAGCATTTAGTGTACGATTCATTGCATAATAAGTTATTTTAACTGAATACAAGCAATTGCGTCAGTAATCAATTAGTTTTTATTGTATTTGAAGAGAATATTTATAATTTGACTTTAATCTTATCAATATGAAGGTTTTTTAATATAATACTTTGATTAGATACCTAATGTTTGCTATATTGATCTATTTCAATCGAAAAATAATATTTGGCGAGCTATTAGGATTATTTGATTGCGTTTTATTGTAATAGCTATAATTACACAACTATTTATCAGTATATCTGTTATTTTTAAGAGAATAGGCTCTTTTAGGGTCTGATTTATGACATATCAAGGAATTTAAGTTGAATAGTGACATTTTTGTCGTTATTCATTGCATTACGCTAAATTCAAGTGGAGTATAAGCATTTAAAGTACGATTCATTGCATAATTAGTTATTTTAACTGAATACAAGCAACCGTGTGGGTATTCAATTAGTTTTTATTATATTTGAAGAGAATATATGCAATTTGACTTTAAACTTGCCTATATTGTGTTTTATTATATTACCTATAATTATACATCTTTTTGTTAGTATATCAATCAATTTTAAGAGAATAGGCACTTTTAGGGACTGATTTATGATATATCAATGAATTTGAGTTGAATAGTGATATTTTTACAGCTATTCAGTGCATTACGTTGAATTCAAGAGGAGTACAAGCATTGAGAGTACGATTCATTGCATAATAAGTTATTTTAATTGAATAAAAGTAATTGTGTGAGTATTCAATTAGTTTTTATTGTATTTGAAGAGAATATATATGCAATTTGACTTTAATCTTATCTATATGAAGGTCTTTTAACATAATACTCGAATTACACACCTAATATTTGCTATATTGACGTATTTCAATCGAAAATTTATATTTGGCGATCTATTAGGGACATTTAATTGAGTTTTAATGTAATACCTATAATCACACATCTATTTCTCAGTATTTGGAGTATACCTCAAAAGTTCAAGGATACCAAGGTAGCGCTTGTGCCTAAAATTAGTTATGTGGAGCAACCCAAGCAATTTATACCTATTAGCCTTTGAAATATCTATGATGATGTAGCCAAAGTGATGGTGCATTGGATTAAAGTCTGTATTATGTGGTGGCTCTGGAGCATGGGCTTTAGTATTGACTCATCTCATAGCAGATAATTGTATTCTAGCTTAGGGAGTGATCCATAGGATTCAAATTGTTAAGTTTGGAGATGGTTACATGATAAAGGTAAATATGGAGCAGGCCTACAACACAATTAGTTGGGATTTCCTAGACATTGTTAAAAACTAATTAAATACTCACACAATTGCTTGTATTCAGTTAAAATAACTTATTATGCATTGAATTGTACTCTAAATGCTCGTACTCCACGTGAATTCAACGTAATGCAACGAATAGCTGCAAAAACGTCACTCTTAACCTCAAATTCAATGATACATCATAAATCAGGCCCTAAAAGTGCCTATTGTCCTAAACTTGGTAGATATACTGACAAAAAGATATGTATTTATAGGTATTACATTAAAACACAATCAAAAGTCTCTAATAGATATCAAATACCGATTTTCAACTACAATTCATCAATATTGCAAATATTAGTCGTGTAATCTGAGTATTATGTTAAAATACCTTCATATAGATAATATCAAAGTCAAATTGCATATATTCTCTTCAAATATAACAAAAACTAATTGAATACTCACACAATTGCTTGTATTCTGTTAAAATAACTTATTAAGTAATGAATCATACTCTAAATGCTTATACACCACTTGAATTCAATGTAATGCAATGAATAGCTGCAAAAACATCAGTATTTAACTCAAATTCATTGATATGTCATAAATCAAACCCTAAAAGAGCCAATTCTCTTAAAATTGATCGATATACTAACAAATAGATGTATAATTATAGGTATTACATTAAAACGCAATCAAAAGTCCCTAATAAATTGCCAAATATCAATTTTCGATTAAAATACATCAATATAGCAAACATTAGGTTTGTAATCAGAGAATTATGTTAAAAAACCTTCATATAGTTAAGAATAAAGTCAAATTGCAAATATACTCTTCAAATACAACGAAAACTAATTAAATGCTCACCCAATTACTTGTATTTAATTAAAATAACTTATTATGCAATGAATCGTATTCTAAATGCAATGAATAGCTGCAAAAACATCACTATTCAACTCAAATTCATTGAAATGTCATAAATCAAACTCTAAAAGAGCCTATTCTCTTAAATTTGATCGATATACTGACAAATAGAAGGTAATTATAGGTATTACATTAAAACACAATCAAAAATCTCTAATAGATCGTCTAATATCATTTTGCGATTGAAATACATCAATATAGCAAATATTAGGTGCGTAATCAGAGTATTATGTTAAAAAACCTTCATATAGACAAAACTAAAGTTAAATTGCATATGTTCTCTTCAAATACAATAAAAACTAATTGAATACTCACGCAATTGCTTGTATTTAGTTAAAATAACTTATTATGCAATGAATAGCACTCTAAATTCTTGTACTCCACTTGAATTCATCGTAACGCATTGAATAGCCGCAAAAACATCACTATTCAACTCAACTGCATTGATATGTCATAAATCAGTCCCTAAAAGACTCTATTCTCTTAAAATTGATCGATATACCAACAAAAAGATGTATAATTATAGGTATTATATTAAAACGCAATCAAATATCCCTAATAAATCGCCACATATCATTTTTCGACTGAAATACATGAATATAGCAAACATTAGGTGTGTAATTAGAGATTATGTTAAAAAACCTTCATATAGATAAGATTAAAGTCAAATTGCATATGTTCTCTTCAAATACATTAAAATATAATTGAATACTCACATAATTGCTTGTATTCAGTTAAAATAACTTATTATGCAATGAATCGTACTCTAAATGCTTGTACTCAACTTGAATTCTACGTAATGCAATGAATACGTGCAAAAAAATTACTATTCAACTCAAGTTAATTGATGTCATAAATCAGACCTTAAAAGAGCGTATTCTCTTAAAATTGATCAATATACTGACAAATTACTGTGTAATTATATGTATTATAATAAAACGCAATCAAATATCCCTAATAGATCGCCACATATTATTTTTCGACAGAAATACATCAATATAGCAAACATTAGGTGTGTTATCAGAGTATTATGTTAACAAACCTTCATATAGACCAGATTAAAGTCAAATTGCTTGGGTTGCTCCACAACTAATTTTAGGCACAAGTGATACCTTGGTATCCTTGAACTTTTGAGGTATACTCCAAATACTGAGAAATAGATGTGTGATTATAGGTATTACATTAAAACTCAATTAAATGTCCCTAATAGAACGCCAAATATAACTTTTCAATTAAAATACGTCAATATAGCAAACATTAGGTGTGTAATTCGAGTATTATGTTAAAAGACCTTCATATAGACAAGATTAAAGTCAAATTGCATATATATTCTCTTCAAATACAATAAAAACTAATTGAATACTCACACAATTGCTTTTATTCAATTAAAATAACTTATTATGCAATGAATCGTACTCTAAATGCTTGTACTCCTCTTGAATTCAACGTAATGCAATGAATAGCTGTAAAAATATCACTATTCAACTCAAATTCATTAATATGTCATAAAACAGCCCCTAAAAGTGTCTATTCACTTAAAATTGATTGATATACTAACAAAAAGATGTATAATTGTAGGTAATATAATAAAATACAATCAAATATCTATAATACATTGCCACATATCATTGTTTGACTGAAATACATCAATATAGCAAACAGTAGGTGTGTAATCAGAGTATAATGTTAAAAAACTGTCATATAGGCAAGATTAAAGTCAAATTGCATATATTCTCGTCAAATATAATAAAAACTAATTGAATACCCACATAGTTGCTTGTATTCAGTTAAAATTACTAATTATGCAATGAATCGTACTTTAAATGCTTGTACTCCACTTGAATTTAGCGTAATACAATGAATAACGACAAAAATGTCACTATTCAACTTAAATTCCTTGATATGTCATAAATCAGACCCTAAAAGAGCTTATTCTCTTAAAATTGATTGATATACTGAGAAATGAATGTGTAATTATAGGATTACATTAAAACGCAATCAACTGTCCTTAATAGATCGCGAAATATCAATTTTCGATTGAAATATGTTAATATAACAAACATTAGTTGCGTAATCAAAGTATTATGTTAAAAAACCTTCATATAGATATGATTAAAGTCAAATTGCATATATTCTCTTTAAATACAATAAACACTAATTGAATACTCACTCAATCGCTTATATTAAATTAAAATAACTTATTATGTAATGAATCATACTCTAAATGCTTGTACTCCACTTGAATTCAACGTAATGCAATAAATAGCTGCAAAATCATCACTATTCAAAATAAATTCATTGATATGTCATAAATCAGACCCTAAAAAAGTCCATTCTCTTAAAATTGATCAATATATAGAGAAATTAATGTGTGATTATAGGTATAACATTAAAACGCAATTAAATTTCCCTAATAGATTGCCAAATATCAATTTTCGATTGAAATACGTCAATATAGTTAACATTAGGTGTGTAATCAGAGTATTATGTTAAAAAACTGTCATACAGACAAGATTAAAGTCAAATTGCATATATTCTCTTCAAATACAAATATAACTAATTGAATACTCACACAATTGCTTTCATTCAATTAAAATAACTTATTATGCAATAAATCGTACTCTAAATGCTTGTACTCCTCTTGAATCAACGTAATGCAATGAATAACTGCAAAAATATCACTATTCAACTTAAATTTATTAATATATCATAAATCAGACCCTAAAAGTGTCTATTCTCTTAAAATTGATCGATATACCGAGAAATGAATGTGTAATTATAGGTATTATATTAAAATGCAATCAAATGTCCCTAATAGATCGCCAAATATAAATGTTTGATTGAAATACGTTAATATTGCAAACATTAGGTGCGTAATCATAGTATTATGTTAAAAAACCTTCATATAGACAAGATTAAAGTTAAATTGCATATATTATCTTTAAATACAATAAACACTAATTGAATACTCACTCAATCGCTTATATTCAGTTAAAATAATTTATTATACAATGAATCGTACTTTAAATGCTTGTACTCCCCTTGAATTCAACGTAATGCAATGAATAGCTTCAAAAACATCACTATTCAAATTAAATTCATTGATATGTCATAAATCAGACCCTAAAAGAGTCTATTCTCTTAAAATTGATCGATATACTGAGAAATAGATGTGTGATTATAGGTATTACATTAAAACGCAAATAAATGTCCCTAATAGATCGCCAAATATTAATTTTCGATTGAAATACGTCAATGCTTGTACTCCTCTTGAATTCAACATAATGAAATGAATAGCTGTAAAAACTTCACAATTCAACTCAAATTCATTGATATATCATAAATCAGTCCCTAAATGTGCCTATTCTCTTAAAATTGATTGATATACTAACAAAAAGATGTATAATTATAGGTATTACAATAAAACACAATTAAATATCCATAATAGATCGCCACATATCATTGTTTGACTGAAATACATCAATATAGCAAATATTAGGTGTGTGTAATCAGAGTATAATATTAAAAAACATTCATATAGACAAGATTAAACTCAAATTTCATATACTCTCTTCAAATACAATAAAAACTAAAACTGCTTGTATTCAGTTAAAATAACTAATTATGCAATGAATCGTACTCTAAATCCTTGTACTCTACTTGAATTCAGCGTAATGCAATGAATAACTGCAAAAATGTCACTATTCAACTCAAATTCCTTGATATGTCATAAATTAGACCCTAAAAGAGTCTATTCTCTTAAAATTAACCAATATACTGATAAATAGTTGTGTAATTATAGCTATTATATTAAAACGCAATCAAATAATTCTAATAGATCACCAAATATCAATTTTCAATTAAAATACATCACTATAGCAAATATTAGGCTTGTAATCAGAGTATTATGTTGAAAAACCTTCATATAGATAAGATTAAAGTCAAATTGTATATATTCTCTTCAAATATATTAAAAACTAATTGAATACTCACATAATTTCTTGTATTCAATTAAAATAACTTATTATACAATAAATAGTACTCTAAATATTTGTACTCCACTTGAATTCAATGTAATGCAATGAATAAAGGTAAAAATATTATTCAACTTAAATTCCTTGATATATTATAAATCAAACCCTAAAAGAGCCTATTCTCTTAAAATTAACCAATATACTGATAAATAGTTTTGCAATTATAGCTATTACATTAAAACGCAATCAAATAATTATGTGTCTAATCAGAGAAAAATTACATATATTCTCTTCAAATACAATAAAAACTTTTTGATTACTCACACAATTGCTTTTATTCAGTTAAAATAACTTATTATGCAATGAATCGTACACTAAATGCTTGTACTTGAATTCAACGTAATGTAATGAATAGCTGCAAAAATATCACTATTTAACTCAAATTCATTGACATGTCATAAATCAGTCCCTAAAAGAGCATATTCTCCTAAAAGTGATCGATATACTGACAAATAGTTGTGTAATTACATGTATTACAGTAAAACGCAATCAAATGTCCCTAATAGAACGCCAAATTTCAATTTTCGATTGAAATACATTAATATAGCAAACATTAGGCATGTAATCAGAGTATTATGTTAAAAAACTTTCATATAGACAAGATTAAAGTCAAATTGCATATATTCTCTTCAAATACATTAAAAACTTATTGGACACTCACACAATTGCTTGTATTTAGTTAAAATAATTTATTATGCAATGAATCGTACACTAAATGCTTGTACTTCACTTTAATTCAACGTAATGTAATGAATAGCTACAAAAATATCACTATTTAACTCAAATTCATTGATATGTCATAAATCTGTCCCTAAAAGAGCATATTCTCTTAAATTTAATTGATATACTGATAAATAGATGTGTAATTATAGGTATTAATTTAAAATGCAGTCAAATGTCCCTAATAGAACGCCAAATCTCAATTTTCGATTGAAATACATTAATATGGCAAATATTAGGCTTGTAATCAGAGTATTATGTTAAACAAATTTCATATAGACAAGATTAAAGTCAAATTGCATATATTCTCTTTAAATACATTAAAAACTAATTGAATACTCACACAATTGCTTGTGTTCAGTTAAAATAACTTATTATGCAATTAATCGTACACTAACTGCTTGTACTCCACTTGAATTCAACGTAATGCAATGAATAGCTGAAAAAACATCACAATTCAACTCAAATTCATCTATATGTCATAAATCAGTCTCTAAAAAAGCCTATTCTATTAAAATTGATCGATATGCCAACAAAAAAATTTATAATTATACGTATTATATTAAAACGCAATCTACTGTCCCTATTAGATCGCCACATATCATTTTTCATCAGAAATACATTAATATAGTAAATATTCGGTGTGTAATCAGAGTATTATGTTAAAAAACCTTCATATAGATAAGACTAAAGTCAAATATTCTCTTTAAATACAATAAAAACTAATTGAATACTCACACAATTACTTATATTCAATTGAAAAACTTATTATGCAACGAATAGTACTCTAAATGCTTGTACTTCACTTGATTTCAACGTAATGCAATGAATAGCTGCAAAAATATCACTATTCAACTCAAATTCTTTGATATGTCATAAATCAGACCCTAAAAGAGCCCATTCTCTTAAAATTAATCGATATACTGATAAATAGATGTGTAATTATAGGTATTACATTAAAACGCAATCAAATGTGCCTAATGGATCGCCAAATATCAATTTTCGATTGAAATACATTAATAAAATAAACATTAAGTGTGTAATTAGAGTATAATGTTAAAAACCTTCATATAGATAAGATTAAAGTCAAATTACATATATTCTCTTTAAATACAATAAAAACTAATTGAATACTCACACAATTACTTGTATTCAGTCAAAATAACTTATTATGCAATGAATCGTATACTAAATGTTTGTACTCCACTTGAATTCAACGTAATGCAATGAATAGATGCAAAAATATCACTATTCAACTTAAATTTATTGATATGTCATAAATCAGTCTCTAAAAGAGCCAATTCTCTTAAAATTGTTCGAAGTACTGATAAATAGATTTGTAATTATATGTATTACATTGAGCTGCAATCAAATATCCCTAATAAATCGCCAAATATTAATTTTCGATTGAAATACGTCAATATACCAAATATTAGGTGTGCCGTCAGAGTATTATGTTAAAAACCGTTATATAGATAAGATTAAAGTCAAAGTACATATATTCTCTTCAGATACATTAAAAACTAATTGAGTACTTACACAATTGCTTTTATTCAGTTAAAATAACTTATTATGCAATGAATCATACTCTAAATGCTTGTACTCTATTTGAATTCAATGTAATATAATGAATAGCAGCAAAAATGTTACTCTTCAACTAAAATTCATAGATATGTCATAAATCAAACCCTAAAAGAGCTTATTCTCTTAAAATTGATCAATATACTGACAAATAGATGTATAATTATAGGTATTACATTAAAATGCAATCAAATATCCCTAATAAATCGCCAAATATCAATTTTAGATTGAAATACATCGATATAGCAAATATTATGTGTGTAATCAGAGTATTATATTAACTAACCTTCATATAGATAAAATTAAAGTCAAATTATTTATATTCTTTTAAAATACATTAAAAACTAATTGAATACTCATATAATTGCTTTTATTCAGTTAAAATAATTTATTATGCAATTAATCGTACTCTAAATGCTTGCACTCCACTTGAATCCAACGTAATGCAATGAATAGCCGCAAAAACATCACTATTCAACTCAAATTCACTAATATGTCATAAATCAGACCCTAAAAGAGCCTATTTTCTTAAAATTGATCGATATACTGACAAATAGATTTTTAATTATAGGTATTACATTAAAACGCAATCAAATGTCCCTAATAGATTGCCACATATCATTTTTCGACTGAAATACAACGATATAGCAAACATTAGGTATGTAATCAGAGTATTATGTTAAAAAACCTTTAGATGGACAAGATTAAAGTCAAATTATATATAGTCTTTTTAAATATAATAAAAACTAATTGAATACTCACACAATTGCTTTTATTAAGTTAAAATAACTTATTAAGCAATGAATCGTACTCTAAATGCTTGTACTCCACTCGAATTCAACGTAATGCAATGAATAGCCGCAAAAACATCACTATTTATCTCAAATTCATTTATATTTCATAAATCAGTCTCTAAAAGAGCCTATTCTCTTAAAAGTGATTGATATACTGAGAAATGAATGTGTAATTATAGATCAGGCTTCTGGCTTCAGGCTTCAAGCTTTGGGCTTGTGCCTTTAGGCACTAGGGTTTGAGCCCCATGCAAGCTTCGAGCTTCAAGCTTGGGCATTCCGACATTGGACTTCAAGCTTTGCGATTAAGCCTTCAGGCTTTCAGCCTAGGGATTCATGTTTGTGCCTACTGACTTTGGTCTTCAGGCTTGGGCATTCGAGCAATTGAGATTTGAGCTTCGGACTTAGGTTTTTAGGCTTTGGGCTTGAAGCTTCGAGCTTCCACCTTCGAGCTTCCACCTTTGGGCTTGTGCCTTTAGGCACTAGGCTTTGAGCCTCATGCAAGCTTCGAGCTTCAAGCTTGGGCATTCCGACATTGGACTTCAAGCTTTGCGATTAAGCCTTCAGGCTTTCAGCCTAGGGATTCATGTTTGTGCCTACTGACTTTGACTTTGGGTTTCATGCTTTGGGCTAGTCACTTCGAGTTTTGGACTTTAGGGTTCGAGCTACTAGCTTTGGGCTTGGGCCTTCGGGTTTTGGGCTTGGGCCTTGGGCTTCTGACTAAGGTTTTTAGCCTATAGGCTTCAGGCTTCAAGTTTTAAATTTTAGCTTAGATGATTGAGTTTCAAGCTTCGAGGTTTGGGATTGGGCCTTTAGGTTTTAGGCATCTAGCTTCAGGCTTCAGGCCTTGGGCTTCGGACTTCTGGCAACAGGCATCGACCTTCTGGATTCAGGGTACTAGCTTGGGCCTTTGGTCATCAAGCTTTAGCCTTTGGGCCTGGGGTTTGATCTTTTGGCATTTGGGCCTTCAGCTTTTGGGTTTCGAGATTAGTCCTTCTGCATACGAGTTTCAATATTTGGGCTCAAGCGTGGGCCTTTGCGCTCAAGCTTGGGCCTTTGCGCTCAAGCTTGGGCCTTTGGGCTTCGAGCTTTGGGCTTCCAGCTTCAAGCTTAAAGCTCAGGCCTTTGTGCTTTCGGCTTCGGGCTTTGAGCTTGGGGCTTCAGGCTTCAGGCTTCAAACTTCATGTTTGAGCATTCGAGTTTCGGGCTTAGGTTTGAGCCTTTGTACTTCAAACTTTGGGCTATGGGCTTTGGGGTTCGGGACAGGGCTTTTGGGCTATTGGCTTTAGGTTTTGGGCTTGGGCCCTGATCTTCAAGTTTCAGGCTTTGGACTTTCGGTTTGGGCTTTTGGGCTTTAGGATTAATGCTTTAGGCCTCTGAGCTTAGGGCTTTTGGCATGGGCCTTCGGATTTCGGGGTTCATGTTTGGGCCATTGGGCGTAGACCTTTAGGATGGGGCCTTTCGGCTAGGCCTTTGGGCATTAGGCTTCCCATTTAGGCCTTCTAGCGATAATCTTCAAGCTAGGCCATCAGGATTCGAGCTTTTTGCATGGGCTTTTGTGCTTTGAGCTTCAAACTTCAGGCTTGGGCATTTGGGCTTTAGGCTCGTGCCTTTTATTTTAGGCTTGGGCTTTTCGCCTTTGAGTTTAATGCTTCGGGATTTGAGCTTGGGGCTTCAAGCTTAGTCTTTTGGTATTTAGGGTTCAGGCTTCGGGCTTTCGAATTCAAGCTTATGCATTCGGTCATTGTGCTTCGATCTTCAAGCTTGGGCCTTCGAGATTCGAGCTTCGTATTTAGGCCTTATGGCTTCGCGCTTGGGCCTTCTATCTTTTGGCTTCAAGCTTAGGAATTTGGGCTTCTAGCTTCGGCCATTCACCTTCAGCCTTCGAGCTTCAGGGTTCGAGCTCCGGTCTTCAGGTTTTGGTCTTCAAGCTAGTTCAAGCTTAATGCTTAGACCATCAGGATTTGAGCTTCAAGCATGGTCTTTTGCGCATTATATTTTAAGCTTCATGCTTGGGCATTTGGGTTTGAGGCTTCATGCTTTGTTTTTTAATCTTCAACATTTGGCATATGAGTTTGAAGCTTTGGGATTTTAGCTTTAGCTTTGGGCTTAGTCTTTCGGTATTTGGGGATCAGGCTTCAGTCTTCGGCCTTCGAACTTCGGGCTTTGGGATTCAAGCTTAGGCCTTCGGTCGTTGAGCTTCGATTTTTGGGCTTGGGCTTTTCAGCATTAGGTTTTGGGCTGAACCTTTATGCTTTTGGCTTCAGTGTTGGGCCTTTGTCCTTTGAACTGTGTGCTTCGGGACGTAAAACTCTGGTTTCGGGATTTAGGCTTTGAGCTTTACACTTTCAGCTTTGGACTTTGGGCATTGAGCTTTGGGCTTGAGCCTACCATGTCTAGGCTTCGAGCTTTGAACTTCAAGCTTGGGTTTTCAAGCTTTGAGATTTAAGCTTAGGCTTCAGGGTTTAGGCTTTAGCCTTCGAACTATGGTCTTTGGGCTTTTGGGCTTGACATGGATAGACAATGAAAATTTGAACTTCATGTTGGCAAAGAAAATTTGAACAATGAAAGGATAGACAGGGATATTGCAAGCAAGCCATTTACTCCAGCCTTGCCTCTCAATGATTTCTCTGATAAAAGGATCAACCTTTTTCAAATTGACGGGCTTGACATTCAAGATAGGAATTTCTTCAACCATATTAAAATAACTCTGGGCATTGGCATTTAGCAAAAACGAGAAAATGGAAGCAGGCTTTACTGGTCCCTTCTTCTTTCTGTCCTTCATTTTTGGGGATGGAGGAGCAGATGAAGAGGATGAGGGTTCAGCAGCGAAGGAGGGTGAAGAGTCAAATGATGGTAAGGGAGAGACAGTCTTTTCTTGCCTCTCTTCACCTTCGGTGAGGAGAAAGGACCAAAACCAGAAAAGGGAGGATGAAATGAAGCAGAAGTCTCCTTTTCACTAATCTCAACAACAGGAGACGGAGCCGAGGGTTTGGGCTTCCTTCCAGTAAGGACAGTCTTCCCAAACCTAGGCCTTAGCCTTTGTTTCCTGTTGGAGGTGAAGGGAGGCAGAAGCAGGTGCAACAGAAGATTTACCTTGCCTGTGCAGTTTCTTTCCCTTTTTACTTGTAGTGGGAGCAGGTTCAGGAATTGACGTCTCTATTGTGGCTGACCTGGTGGTTCTTTTTGCTGGAGGCTCACCTTCAACCTTCTTCTTCTTTTTCTCTGCATGAGCTGATTTCTTCATTGCAGCTTTGGTCGGAGGGATCTCCACCTTCATCTTTTTGGAAGAAGCCGTGGCAGCCAGCTTCTTCTTCATCTTTTTGGAGAAGGAGGGGGAAGGACCTTTGTGTTCTTTAGCCTCCTCAGTCAAAAGGAAGCAGATGGGAGAGGGTTCCACGGTCGCTAGGGCAAGCACCTTAAGGCGGCGACTGCCAGCAGATGAGTTTGAGGCTGTGGATTCATGCGCTGAGGACCAGTCTGCTTCAGAGGAAGAGGAGATGGAAGAGGAAGCGACACAGTCGAGAGAGAAAGAGAAGGAGAGAGAGAGAGACGAGGTGTGGGAAATGATAACTGCATGTGAAGGGCGCTGCATGGGTACGCGTCCCAATTTGTGCATGCGGTTGAGCTGTCGGGTTAACGGGTCTTACCTGTTGACCCGAAAAGAAACGGTCGGCCTGATTTTTAAATTGTGCGGGTCGACCGAGCCCGATGGGTTTGGCCCATTGAGTCAGTCAATGGGTCAAACAAGTAGTGCTGGCCCATCGGACACCAAATTCCCGAGAGAAACGGCGGATTTTCAAAATTGGCCTTGGTGATTTCTCCTGAGGTCGATTTTCAAAATCAGCCGAATTTCTCTGGAAAAACAAATCTGAGAGATGTGAAGAACAGCTTGAACAAATGAACAGCAAAATCAAAGGTTGACAAAACAATGAATTGGAGGGAAGAGAAAAATCCAGCAATGATGAGGTTTTGGTGTAAGTAAGAAAATTTAAAACGTCATGCACTTCAATATAACATGAAATATCAATGCAATGGCTAATCATGGCAAGAGTTCTAAAGACATGAACTATCTAGCATACTAATTTCTATAATTATGAAATTAAATCTATCCTCATGCAATGGCTTGGTAAAGATATAAGCAAGTTGTAAACTAGTGGGAACATATTCCAAAGAGATATCACCTTTTTCAATATGATCACGAATAAAATGATATCGAATTTCTATGTGTTTAGTTCGTGAGTGTTGAATTGGATTTTTGGTTAAACATATGGAACTAGTGTTATCACATTTGATAGGTATATGGCTTGAATCAATACCATAATCAAGTAATTGATGCTTCAGCCAGAGTAGTTGTGCACAACAACTACCTGCCGCCACATACTCTGCTTCGGCTGTCGATAGCGTGATAGAATTTTGCTTACGACTAGACCAAGACACAAGAGCATTGCCAAAAAATTAACAAGTTCCAGATGTGCTTTTACGATCAACTTTGCAAACTGCAAAATCAGCGTCGGAGTATCCTATCAAGTTTGATGTGCTTTCTTTGGGATACCAAAGACCAAGTGAGTGAGTGCCGACTAAATATCTAAAGATCCGCTTAACTGCAGTTAAGTGAGATTCTTTAGGAGACGATTGAAAACGAGCACACATGCAAACACTAAAACAATATCAGGTCTACTTGCAGTTAAATAAAGTAATGATCCAATCATACCTCGATAGAGCTTTTCATCTACACTTTTACCTTTTTCATCCTTATCTAACTTTGTAGATGAACTCATTGGAGTGCCAATATGTTTTGACTTATCCATGCCAAACTTTTTGAGAAGCTCTCTTGTGTATTTGCTTTGACAAATGAAGATGCCATTGGGAAGTTGTTTAATTTGCAATCCAAGAAAGAAGTTAAGTTCTCCCATTATGCTCATTTCAAATTCTCTAGACATACACTTGGAAAATTCCTCACACAAGAATTCATTAGTAGCACCAAAAATAATGTCATCCATATAGATTTGTACAACAATGAAATTTTCATCATATTTCTTTGTAAACAGTGTTGTATCAACTTGACCCTTGATAAAATTATTGTCCACAAGGAATTTACTTAATCTCTCATACCAAGCACGGGGTGCTTGTTTCAAGCCATATATAGCCTTTTTAAGCTTAAATACATGATCCGAGAAAAAAGAATCGATAAAACTAGCTGGTTGCTCGATATAAACTTCTTCGTTAATAAAGCCATTAAAAAATGCACTTTTGACATCCATTTAAAATAATCGAAAATCTGTATAACATGCAAATGAAAGCAAAAGACGAATAGCTTCTAACCGAGCAACAAGTGCAAAGGTTTCCTCAAAGTCGATCTCTTCGATTTGAGTAAAACCCTTAGCAACCAAGCGGGCTTTATTACGAATAATATTACCGAAATCATCAAGCTTATTTCGAAAAACCCATTTTGTATCAATTATGGAGTGACCCTTGGGACGTGATACAAGATCCCAAACATCATTCCTAGAGAATTGTTCTAATTTTTCTTGCATGGCAAGAATCCAGAACTCATCTTTCTCGGCTTCTACGAAAGATTTTGGCTCAATTTGAGAGATAAAGGCGGAATGGATTACCTCATCTTGGAAGGAAGCTCTAGTGCGTGCTCCTTGTGATGGATCACCAATTATTAATTCCAGAGGATGAGCCTTTTTGAACTTCCATTCTAGTAGTAAGTTCAACTCATTCACACTTTCTTCCTTGCCATGAGTGTGAACACCTTCATGATGAGATTCTTCTTTAGCTTTTGTTTCTCCGCCTTCCAAGCTTAGCTTCTCAAGTCCTATACCTTCAATAGGATCATCATCTCTCTTTGGAGAGTTAACATTAGAATCATTAAAATCAACATGAATGGATTCTTCAACCAACATAGATCTCGTGTTGTAAACACGATACGCTTTGCTAGTTGAAGAGTATCCCAAGAAAATAGCTTCATCGGATTTTGAATCAAATTTACCTAAATCATCCTTACCATTATTCAGCACGAAACCTTTGCAACCAAATACGCGAAAGTGAGAAATGTTCAATTTTCGACCTTTTCATAATTCATAAGGGATCTTTTTCAGTATCGAGCGAACAGTAATACGATTTACAACATAGCAAGCCGTACTTACCGCTTCGGCCCAGAAATACTTTGGAAGACCACGCTCATGAAGCATGGATCGTGCCATCTCAATAAGTGTTCGGTTTTTCCTCTCTACAACCCCATTTTATTGAGGTGTTCGAGGAGCCGAGAAATTATGTGAGATGCCACATTCTCACAAAAGGATTCAAACCATTCATTCTCAAACTCGCCACCATGATCACTACAGATGGATAAAGTATTGAGACCAATTTCATTCATGGTACGCTTATATAACGATTTAAAGCAGTCAAAAGCATCATGCTTATGAGCAAGAAATAATATCCATGAAAATCTGGAGTAATCATCTACAATTACTAGATAATATTTTTTACCACCAAGATTAAGTGTTCTAATTGATCCAAATAGGTCCATATGCAGCAATTCAAAGGGTTTGCAAGAAGAGATAGCAGACTTGGACTTAAATGAAGCCCTAGTTTGTTTTCCTAGTTGACATGCATCACATATTCTATCTTTATTAAATGCAATTTGAGATAGACCTTTAACTAAATCTAATTTAGAGATTTTATGCAAAGTATGCATGCTGGCATGTCCTAATCTTCTATGCCATAGCCATAAATCATTGACATGAGATGTTAAACATTTTATTTTATTGTAAGTAATAGAACCAAGATCAACTTGATAAATATTATTATATCTATTTCCTACAAACATAATAACATCATTCAGCTTGATAAGACATTTAGAAGCATCAAATAAAATGTCATAACTATTATCACATAATTGGGATATGCTAAGCAAATTATATGCAAGACCATCAACAAAAAGGACCTTATCTATGAAAGTTGTAGAATCTTTACCGACTTTACCAATTCTGATGATTCATTTCTTGGTATCATCACCAAAGGTTACAAGCCCTTCATTTCTTGGTTTTAGCGAGATGAACTTAGATTTGTCTCCAATCATGTGACGGGAACATTCGCTATCCAAGAGCCACATGCCTCCACTGGTCCTAGTGTGGAGACATACCGAGTTTGTAGATTCAACCTCATCGTCATCAACGTCAGCCATCAAGCATAAATTGGCCACTTCTTCTTTGTCATCACTTGATGAGCTTTCATCTGAGTCGCTCCAAGTGGATGCAAGAGCTTTCTTTTTCTTTGACTTTCTTGGCTTAAGGAGAGGGCAATTTGGCTTTATATATCCAGTTTGTTGCATTTGTAGCAAATGACATCATCCTCCTTGGCCTTTAAAGTATTTTCTTTGTTCTCTCTATTTTTGAAAGATTTTCTTTGTGAGCGACGAAACAAATGTCTCTTTTTCTTTATGAGAGAATCAAATCGCCTTGAGATTAAGGCAATTTCATCTTTGAGCCTTTCTTCATCATTTTCACTTGAGTTGGTGTCGCTTGCACTTGAAGTAGGAGAAGAGGCTCTTAGAGCTAAAGTCTTCTTTTTCTTTGCACTTTCATCTTCCTCATTCTTCTTTCTTTTTCTTTTCATTTCTAGCTCATATGTTGTTAGTGACCCTAACAACATATCGAGTTCTAGAGTTGAAAGATCGCAAGCTTCCACGATGATCGTTGCTTTAGCATCATAATCTCTAGGAAGACACCTCAAAACTTTTCTAACAAGTTCTTCATTAGTAAATATCTTTCCAAGAGAGATAAGACCATTAGTAATGTTAGTAAAGCGAGTGAATATATCCTTGATAGATTCATTCGGGTGCATTTCAAATAATTCATAATCATGAATTAACATGTTAATCTTTGATTTCTTAACTTGATTGGTACCTTCATAGGTGAGTTCTAGTTTGGACCATACCTCATAAGTCGTATTAAGATTACAAATGTGATTGAATTCACTTGGAGACAATCCGCATTGAAGATGGTTGAGTGCTTTGGCATTTAGTTGTGCCAATCTCTTTTCTTCAACCTCTAAATCGGCAAATTCTTTAGGAGTGATCTTGTCTTCTTTTATGGGAATCACAAAGGGCTTTCTTGTGACCTCCCATAATTCAATGTCCATTCCTTGCAAGTAGATCATCATCCTTCTCTTCCAGAAATTATAGTGTTGACCTTTGAAGAGAGGTGGACGATTTGCCGAGAGCCCCTCACATATGGCATCATCAGGAATATGAGTGGGAAGAGCCATGGATCGACTCTAGGCGATTAGTCCTGAAAACACTTAGCACACAATTAAAGAGACCTGCTCTGATACCACTTATTGGCCCAAAGGCTTCCCAAGAGGGGGGTGAATTGGGAATAATAAAATTTATAAGTTTAAATTAAGGCAATAAACTTAAGATATAATTCAATTAATACTGAGAGGTTGATTTAGCAAATCAGACTGCAGAAGAAATATAACAGAGAGCACCACCAGAAAGTGAGGTCAATTTGCGAAACAGGACTCAGTGCAGAAATAACGTATTTAACAAAGGAGAAAAGCAAACAGCATAAATATATCACACAAAAAGCACTAAAGATTTATAGTGGTTCGGCCTTCCGCCTAGTCCACTCCCCACGCACCTCGAATGGGAATTTCACTGTAACCCCGGCTTTTTATGGGAAACCAAAGCCGAACAAACCCAGTACAATCCTATGGCTTTTTCAAAGAACCAAAGCCAAGCAAACCTCCAATACTACAGCTTTTTACAAGAACCAAAGCTGAGCAAACCTACTAACCTCCACTAGGGAGACGGAGTAAGGAAGGAAAGGTTTTGCTAGACTAGGTAGCTTAAGTTACAATGCATATACAAGAATCAATATTACAATGAGGCACTCTATGCATATGCAAATTAGCCAAGGGTCTACTTGAATAATTCCGAGAAAGCTGATGTAAAAGCAATGAGCAAAATAATTTAAAAAATATCACCCAATGTAAGCCTTCAACAGAAAGAACAAAAGAAAAACAGAAGTTGGTGAATCTCAATAAGTAATAACTCAAGAACAAGATTCACAGTAAGCCAAAACAAAAACAACAGCAATATGAAATTCTGAAGCAGGAAATAAAATAGAACCAGAGAGATTTCAGCTTCTTTTCACTTTGAGAAACACCATAATCTCCTTCTTTGAAATCTCCTTCAAATGTTTTGCAAGTAAGGCTTTGGGAGAGCAAAAACCGAGTGAGAGCTTGAGAGGAGAGGGTGAGTTGCTGTTCTCCAAAAATAGAAGATGCAGAATAATAAAACAATGTTGGAGAGAATTAGTTTTGGAGAAAAAAATCGCATGGGCTTAAGAATGCAGAATTATTTTCGTTGGAAAGAGAGAGAAGGAAACAGCCCAATTTTGTCCTTTTGTGATTGTAGGCTTATTGCACTTAGCCAATATGAAGGAGACAAAGCCAAGTGGATTAAAAATTAAAAAGTAATTATATAAGCATGCCTCAATATTTTAACATGGTGACCATCATACAAATAAAATCAGGCTTTTCAAGAAAAACGGTAAGCTGCAAGAATTCAAAAACACAAGCCAAGAAATCATGGGAGAAACAAAACCCAAGTTACAAGGAGAAGGAATGATGGCTCTTGATTTGGATTGATGTGGCTCATACAACATTTTGGAAAATACATGGGTATTAACCAATAGGTTATGTGTTGCCATATACCAAAATACAAGAACAATTAATGACCATGTAGGCATCTATCATAGGCATGAGATTGTGTTTAAGCTAAACCAACTTTTAACCTAATATATGATAAGTATTAAACTTTGAGTTAAGCTTCAAACTCAAATCAATAGATTGAGTGAGCTACACTCTCAATTCAAATTTCTTAATATGAATAGGTTGAAGAGATTTTTGCTTAAACAACCAATCACAATAAATACAAGAGAAAAAAATAAGGTTTTCTTAACTAGAAAACCAAAAGAAAAAACTCGAGTAAAAACTTTGGCAAATATGCACATGCTTACATAATAGTCCTAGAAAAAAAATAATAAAAATTCCAGTGAGATCCTGCTTTTCTCTAGACTTTAATTTGGACTACATCCTCAAATGAGATAATGTGACCTGTTAACACACTAAGCAAGAGGATTAGTCTATAACAACTAAATTAATTTTGATCATCAAAATCAAAGGGTTCAACAAACATTCCCAGGAAAGCAACGAGCATTCCTACGAAAGAAAAGAACTCGAAGGGATTGAGCACGTCGAGGACGTTCGGGAAATCATTTCGACAACACCATAATGTTCTTCAAAGAGCGCAGCGCACTTTCAAAGCGCACTGCGGTTGGGGGGATGGGAGACCTTTCCTTCCGAAGATCATCCCAACGCCAATCTCTCGTTCTAATGCTACCGTACTCACCGATGTTCTTCGAGTCAGCGCATTGTCATAGCAGGACCCGCCCCACAGCATGTTTGCAATTTTCTCAAGCGGTTGCTTGGAGAGGCAAGAGTCTCGAGGGCACCTTGCATTTGTTCAGGGGTACCATCAAATACCCCGCAGCACAACCCGTGGGATGCAATCCTGGTAGTACCGGCAGCCCCAAAAAGCTTACGCGACCACTAGAGCTCCCGAGGAATCCAAACGCTTACGAGACTGCGGAATCCCCACACAACATTCCCAGGAAAGCAACGAGCATTCCTACGAAAGAAAAGAACTTGGAGGGAATGACCACATTGAGGACTTTCGAGAAATCGTTCTGACAATTCAATCAGCGCACCGCACTTTCGAAGCGCGCTGCGGTTGGGGGGACGGGAGACCTCTCCTCCTGGAGATCATCCCAACTCCAATCTCTCGTTCTGACGCTACTGTACTCACTGACGTTCTTCGAGTTGGCGCATTGTCATAGCAGGACCCGCCCCACGGTATGTTTGCAATTTTCTCGAGCGGTTGCTTGGAGAGGCAAGAGTCTCGAGGGCACCTTACATTTGTTCGAGGGTACCATCAAATACCCCACAGCACAACTCGTGGGATGCAATCCTGGTAGTACCGGCAGCCCAAAAAGCTTACGTGGTCGCTACACCTCCCAGGGAATCCAAACGCTTGCAAGCTTGCGAGAGACCGATAGCGAACAAGTACCGCGAGGGAAAGATGAAAAGGACTTTGAAAAAAGTGTAAAAGAGTGCTTGAAATTGTCAGGAAGGAAGCGGGTAGGGGTCGGCGATGCGCCTCGGCCTGATGCGGAACGACGGCATGCTGGTCTGCCGCTCGGCTTGACGCGTGGCCGTTGCCGGCCGTGGCATCGGCCGGAGCCTAAGCTTATGATGCTCAAGGACATACCGCCGACGCGGCCTGGTGTATCAGAGCATGCGCTTTTCCGTGAGCCTCCCGAGGCTCCTTCATGCTCTCCCTACCGGCCCGCAGGCTCCCCATCTGACCTGTCTTGAAACACAGACCAAGGAGTCTGACATGCGTGTGAGCTGACGGGTGCAAAAGCCCGGAAGGCTCAAGGAAGCTGATGCGTGGGATCCCTATTCGGGGAGCACCACGGACCGACCCCGATCTTATGTGAAGGGTTCTAGTGGGAGCATGTCTGTCGGGACCCGAAAGATGGTGAACTATGCCTGAGCGGGGCAAAGCCAAAGGAAACTCTGGTGGAGGCCCACAGCGATACTAACGTGCAAATCGTTCGTCTGACTTGGGTATGGGGCGAAAGACTAATCGAACCATCTCGTAGATGGTTCCCTCCGAAGTTTCCCTCAGGATAGCTGGATCCCATTCGGAGTTCTATCGAGTAAAGCCAATGATTAGAGGCATCGGGGGTATGATGCCCTCGACCTATTCTCAAACTTTAAATAGGTAGGATGGGGTGGCTGCTTCGATGAGCCACTCCATGGAATCGGGAGCTCTAAGTGGGCCATTTTTGGTAAGCAAAATTGGAGATGCGGGATGAACCGGAAGCTGGGTTATGGTGCCCAACTGTTCGCTAACCCCACAAAGGTGGTTGGTCGACTAAGACAGCAGGACGGTGGTCATGGAAGTTGAAATCCGCTAAGGAGTGTGTAACAACTCACCTGTCGAATCAGCTATCCCCGAAAGTAGATGGCGCTTAAGCGCGCGACCCATACCCAGCCGTCGGGGCTATCATAATGTCCCGATGAGTAGGAGGGTGCGGCGGCTGCCGCATAACCCGGGCGCGAGCCCATGTGGAGCGGCCGCCGGTGAGGATCTTGGTGGTAGTAGCAAATATTCAAATGAGAACTTTGAAGGCCGAAGGGGGGAAATGTTCCATGTGAACGGCACTT
>JAEMOT010002090.1:32500-57833 GCA_019297695.1 Apostasia ramifera
GTTCAATCCCCCCGCGTTCTGTTCTTCCGTAGGAATGCTCGTTGCTTTCCTAGGAATGTTGTGTGGGGATTCCGCCATCTCACAAGCATTTGGATTCCTCGGGAGCTCTCGTGGCCGCGAAAGCTTTTTAGGGCCACCGGTACTCCTGGGATTGCATCCCGCGGGTTGTGCTGCAGGGTATTTGATGGTACCCCCAAACAAATGCAAGGTTCCTGCGAGACTCTTGTGTCTCCAAGCAACCACTCGAGCAAATTGCAAAAATGCTGTGGGCCGGGTCCTGCGATGGCAATGCACTGACCCTAAGAACGTCAGTGAGTGCGGTAGCGTTAGAATGAGAGATTGGCGTTGGGATGATCTTCGGGAGGAGAGGTCTCCCGTCCCCCCAACCGCAGCGCGCTTCGAAAGTGTGGTGCGCTGATTGAAGAACGTTATGGTGTTGTCGGAATGATTTTCCAAAAGTCCTCAACGTGCACAATCCCTCTGAGTTCTTTTCTTCCGTAGGAACGTTCAATGCTTTTCTGGGAATGTTGGGTGGGGATTCCGCAGTCTCGCAAGCGTTTGGATTCCACGACTGCATCCCGCAGGTTGTGCTGCTGGGTATTTGATGGTACCCCCGAACAAATGCGAGGTTCCTGCATGACTCTTGCGTCTCCAAGCAACTGCTCGAGAAAATTACAAAAATGCTGTGGGGCAGGTCCTGCGATGGCAATGCGCTGACTCGAAGAACGTCTGTGAGTGCGGTAGCGTCGAAATGAGAGATTGGCATTGGGATGATCTCCAGAAGGAGAGGTCTCCTGTCCCCCCAACTGCAGCGCGCTTCGAAAGTGCGCTGCGCTCATTGAAGAACGTTATGTTATCGGAACAATTTTCTGAACGTCCTCAAAGTGCTCAATCCCTCTGAGTTTTTTCTTCCGTAGGAACGCTCGTTGCTTTCCTAGGAATGTTGTGTGGGGATTCCGCAGTCTCACGGGCGTTTGGATTCCCCGGGAGCTCTCGCGGCCGCGTAAACTTTTTGGGGCCGCCGGTACTCCCGGGATTGCATCCCGCGGGTTGTGCTGCAGGGTATTTGATGGTACCCCCAAACAATGCGAGGTTCTTGCAAGACTCTTGTGTCTCCAAGCAACCTCTCGAGCAAATTGCAAAAATGCTGTAGGGCAGGTCCTACGATGGCAATGCGCCGTCACGAAGAACATCGGTGGGTGCCGTAGCGTTAGAACGAGAGATTGGCATTCGGATGATCTCCAGAAGGAAAGGTCTCCCTAACCTCAGCGTGCTTCGAAAGTGCGGTGCGCTGATTGAAGAACAATATGGTGTGTGGGGATTCCGCCGTCTCGCAGGCATTAGGAGTCTCTGGGAGCTCTCGCGGCTCCATAAGCTTTTTGGGCCCCCCAATACTCTAGGGATTGCATCCCGCCAATTGTGCTGCGGGGTATTTGATGGTACCCCCGAACAAATGCGAGGTTCCTGTGAGACTCTTGCGTCTCCAAGCAACCGCTCGAGAAAATTACAAAAATGCTGTGGCACGGGTCGTGCCGTGGCAATGCGCCATCCCGAAGAACTTCTGTGAGTGCAGTAGCATCGGAACGAGAGATTGGCATTGGGATGATCTCAAGGAGGAGAGGTCTCCTGGCCCCCAAACCTCAGTGCTCTTTGAAAGTGCACTGCACTCATTGAAGAATGTTATGGTGTGTGGGGATTCTGCCGTCTCGCAAGCGTTTGGATTCCCCGGGAGCTCTCATAGCCGTATAAGATTTTTGGGGGCCCCAGTACTCCCGAGATTGCATCCCGTCTGTTGTGCTGCAGGGTATTTGATGGTACCCCTGAACAAATGCAAGGTTCCTGCGAGACTCTTGCATCTCCAAGCAACCGCTCGAGAAAATTGCTGAAATGCTGTGGGGCGGGTGCTGTGATGGCAATGAGCTGTCACGAAGAACATCGGTGAGTGCTGTAGCATCGGAATGAGAGATTAGCATTGGGATGATCTCCGAAAGGAGAGGTATCCCGGCCCCCAGCCTCAGCGCACTTTGAAAGTGCGGTACGCTGATTGAAGAACATATTGGTGTGTGGGGATTTTGCCGTCTCGCAGGAGTTTGGATTCCTCGGGAGCTCTTGCTTCTGTGTAAGCTCTTTAGGGCCCCCAGTACTCCCGGGATTGCATCCCGCCAGTTGTACTGCGGGGTATTTGATGGTACCCCTGAACAAATGCGAGGTTCTCACGAGACTCTTGCGTCTCCAAGCAACCGCTCGAAAAAATTGCAATAATGCTGTGGGGCGGGTCTTGCGATGGCAATGCACCATACTGAAGAACGTCGGTGAGTGCGGTAGCGTCGAATCGAGAGATTGGCGTTGGGATGATCTCCGGGAGGAGAGGTCTCCCACCCCCCCAACCGCAGTGCGCTTCGAAGCGCGCTGCGCTGACTGAAGAACGTTATGGTGTTATTGAAATGATTTGCCGAACGTCCTCGACGTGCTCATTCCCTCTGAGTTCTGTTCTTTCGTAGGAACGCTCGTTGCCTTCCTGGTAATGTTGTGTGGGGATTTTACCGTCTTGCAGGCGTTTGGATTACCCGGAAGCTCTTGAGGCAGTGTAACTTTTTTGGGGCCCCCGATACTCCCGGGATTACATCCCGCCGGTTCTTCTGCGAGTTATTTGATGGTACCCCCGAACAAATGCGAGGTTCTGTCAAGACTCTTATGTCTCCAAGCAACTGCTCGAGAAAATTACAAAAATACTGTAGGGTGCGTCTTGCGATGGCAATGCACCGTCCTGAGGAATGTCGGTGAGTGCGGTAGCATCAGATTGAGAGATTGGCATTGGGATGATCTCCGGGAGGAGAGGTCTCCCGGCACCCCAACTTCAGCGCACTTCGAAAGTGTGGTGCACTGATTAAAGAACATTATGGTGTTGTCGGAATGATTTCCCAAATGTCCTTGATGTTGTAGCTTTTGTGCCTCGTAGGGGCTTGCCGGACCAGCCAAGGCATGACCCATTCGCATCCATCTACCATGATCCATCCGGGAGGAGATGCTCTAGTGGTGTGGAGCATTGGGCACACCTTGGTTGGGATTATGCTTGAGCATTGTTTAGATGCGTCAGTGGCAATACGCCTCTATGCTTGGGATGGGCTTGTTGCGTCCGGGCAATTGACCTTCATGTTCTTGAGAGTTCTCATTCCACGGTGCGTCGATTGTAGCTTCATTTGTCTTTGACGGATGGTACAGTTGCTTGCTAAATGAGAACCCAAGGTTATGTCGTTCTTTTAGCACTGTCGATTCATCGAAGGAATTTGCGGCTCCCGTTAGCTGGGCCAGGGTGACATTGCAACCCATGTGACAACCAGGCTGCAACCTTGGAATCGTGTGCCGCACTCACGGATTTAAGGCTTGATGGTTGGCTGGTCGTTGGCTTTGCTTAGCGCTACAGTTTATGATGGATTCGGGACTCAAGTGCGTGCATACCCGTGCACTTAGCCCAATGGGCGCCGCCGGCGTCTTACGGCTCGGCCCTTGATTTTGGTTATGAGCAGCGACTACGCATTGGCCTCACTTAGACCGTAACGGTGAGGGGCTTCGATACGTAGCTAGTCGCGCTGAGGTTGTGCTACCTGGTTGATCCTGCTAGTAGTCATATGTTTATCTCAAAGATTAAGCCATGCATGTGTAACTATAAAATCTGCCGCTCTATTGGCGGCTCTGTATTCATGAGAAACTCTATAAGCCTTGAAGGCGCAAAAAAGTTCGACAATATGGGCCGCGGTCCTGTCGGGAGGGTGTCCTATGGCTGCCCGCTGGAGGTCCGCAATAGTGATAGCTGAGTCGCCCTCTATCCAAATCCTGTTCGCCGTAGATGCCCACTCCTGGGCGGCTGTCACAAAAGTTTTTGGGTTCCTTGAAATTCGGTCGTAGCCTATAATACTATAACAGTAAAAAAAGATACATCAGGTACAAAAGGTTCGATCCTCATCGAGAATCGCACAAAAATCGAGTGGGAGGGACATGCCCCTTCGCCACTCTATGTCATCTAAGCAAGAAAAGGAAGCTATAAAATCTGCCGCTCTATTGGCGGCTCTGTATACATGAGAAACTCTATAAGCCTTGAAGGCGCAAAAAAGTTTGGCAATCTAGGCCGTGGTCTTGTCGGGAGGGTGTCCTCTGGCTGCCCGCTGAAGGTCCGTAATAGTGATGGCTGAGTCACCCTCTATCCAAATCCCGTCTGCCGTGGTCGCCCACTCCTGGGCGTCTGACACCGCAAGGAGGGCTCCCATCGCTTCTGCTGTCTGAGTGGCATAAGTGTAGAGCTTGGAACCAGATGCTGCTAGGAAATTGCCTTGATGATCTCGGACAACTGCACCTGTGCCTGTCGCACCGTTCTGTTTAACGGAGCCATCAAAGTTCACCTTAATCCATCGTGGGGGTGGGGGATCCCAATGGGATGTAGTGGGGTAACAACAGCCTTCAAGGTTGTTGGGATCCCAGTTCCCCACGTTGGATGAAGGTTGTTCTTGGGCTTCGCTAAAATGAACTAGTGCTATTACTCTAGGCACTGGGAACGGTTTGTTGTGGACCCGACCATTGCGAGCTCGCCAAGAGTGGTACAATGCAGCCACCGCACGGATGGTCTGAGGGTCAGCTGGATTTTGTTGAACTTGTGCCTGCAAGTTGCTGAGAAAAATGTGCAGAAGGTGGCCATCGCGAGCTTGGGATGTTACAGCAGCAGGAGTGACTGTTGTAGCAGCTGCAAAATTAAAACCTGCTGCTGCTATAGCAGATTCAGCTGCTATTATAGCAGCTGGATGGCTCACCACTGCAGCAGCAGAGTGGAACTCTACTGCTACAACAGCAGTGGTTGCTGTTGTTGCTGCAGTAGCAGCAGCCAGGGTTGCTGCTGTTACTGCTGCAGCAGTAGCCGGGGTTGCTGCTGTTGCTACAGTAGCAGGTATTGCTGCTACGGCAACAACAACAGCCACGGGATGAGCTGCTGCTGTTACAGCAGCAGCATTGCAAAGTGCTGCTGCTGTAATAGCAGCAGCTGGATTAGCTATTGTTGTGACAGCAGCAGCTGGATAAGCTGCTGCTGTGCCAGCAGCAGCTTGTGCAGCTGCGGCAGCAGCAGGTTCAGCTGCTGCCAGCAGCTGCGGCAGCAGCAGGTTCTGCTGCTGCTGCTGTTGCAGCTGCAGCAGCAGCAGGTTGTGCTGCTGCAGCAGCTGCGGCAGCAGCAGGTTGTGCTGTTGCTGTTGCTGTTGTAGCTGCTCGGGGCTGCGCACCGCAAGGAGCAGCCGTAGGGAGTCGGTTCCACAGCCCCGGTCTTGTATTGGATTCATCTTCGTCGCCGCAACCTGCAGAAAAAAGGTTAGCAAAAAAAAAGTTCCTGTTGCTGCCAGTAGGTCTGGGTGTTTTGCGGCGGGATATGTCGCCATCATCATGCCAGCTATGAGGGCTCAAAGTTTTGAGGACATCATCAAGCTTTCTCTTGGGCGGGTTCGGTCCCGTCCCTTGCAAGGTAGGAAGAGATGTAGAGCTAGCGGGACAGAAATCAATAACTGGAATGGGGGTTGCAGGCTGCACTTTCTGCGCTTTTGCATTTGGCACAGTTGTGGTGGAAGCCTTTCATTTGTTGTACTTCCGAATGACTGGGTCATGCTGCTATGGGGTCATGGGACTAGTAGGTAGCACAACATCAGCCCCAATTGCTAACTCCGTCTCTTCCCGTTGTAGGGCATCAAAGATGGCGCAAGTGAAGTTACACTCACAGACAAAGTGTTGCACATCCTCTTCGGCAGAGCAACCCCATGGGCATCTATTAGACTCCCGCAGATATCTACGCTTGAGCCAGGAAAAAGTGGGGATAGCATCACAACAAATCCTCCAGAGAAAAGTGACAAAGCGGGGTTGAGGGCGCAACTTTCAGACCCAACTGTGTGGGAGTTCTCTGTCGCGAAAGAGATCTCTATACAGAGCTGCGGTGGGGGATTTGGTAGAATCAGACTTAAGCCAGATAAGGCTGTCCCTCTCCTCCTTGTCGAGCCTCGGTAGCCTACCTATTCTCAGCGCTAACTCTGGGCCAAAGAATTTATGGAGCTTAGAATGGTTCCATTCACCGTTAGCCTGGAGGAGCTGCTGAACGTTCAAGGGGGGCAGTTCAGCAGTATTGATGAAGGTAGGCCACCTCAAGAAGGGGTTGGAGTCAACCCAGGCGTCTTCCATAACTTTGGTACTGCCACCACTGCCAATCTTCCACATAGAGTTGTGTAAGGCTGTAGTCTCTCCCTGACAGATAAGTTTCCAAGCCCACGAATCACCCCTTTTGGTGGAGAAGGTACTCTCTCTGTTTCCGTACTTGGCCTGGAAGCATTTGACCCAAAGAGTGTTCGCATTGTTAAGAAAGTTGAAGGCTAGTTTGGCCACTAGAATAGAGCGTCATTCCTCCAAACGGTGGATGCCCAACCCCCCAGCATTCTTTGGCTTGGTTACATGTTCCCATGCCACTAGATGAGCTGCATTCGAATTTAGGTTGTCACTCCATAGAAAGTGTCTAATTAACTTCTCAATCTCCGCCAAAACATTGTCACGCATAAAGGTATGGGAGAGGGAGAAGATAGGAATAGAGGTGAGTATGCTATTAATGAGTGTGACTCTGCCAGCAAGAGATAGGTGCCTGGTGCCCCACGAAGAAATTCTTCCCCTTACAGATTCAATAATCTGATGGAAGTCGGCTTTTACTGGCCTCCTACTAATGAGCGGAATGCCCAAGTACTTGCCCTCAGCTTGTGTACGGAACCCCCATTTGTTGGCAATCATGCGCTTCCTGCTTTCCTTCATCTTCTTGCTGAAACAAATGGAGGACTTAGCCTTGTTGATTTTCTGTCCAGACCAATTGCAATAAGTATCGAAGATACTGTTGAGGACTCTGACAGCTCTACAGGTGGCGGGGGCAAACATGAGGATGTCATCTGCAAACAGAAGGTGGGTGATAAGGGGCCCATGTGCTGTAGTTCGGATCCCCAGCAGGTTATCTCTATTCTGGTGTTGGTTAATAAGGAGGGAAAGCAATTCAGAGCAGAGAATGTACAAATACGGAGACAAAGGGCAACCCTGTCGGAAGCCACAACTTGCCTCTATGCAGTTGGATTTCTATCCATTTATCATCAAAGCAAATCTCGGAGCTTCAACACAAGCTAAGGCCCATCTGCTCCAGGTGTCTGGGAAGCCAAAGTGCTGAAGAATTTTCGGTAGAAAGTCCCACCTCATTCCGTCGTAGGCCTGTTCCATATCAACCTTGAAGGACCTGTAGCCAGTGGAGGATTCAGAGGACGCTAACTTCTGCATGATCTCCTGAGCTAGCAGGCAGTTGTCAGCAATGCCACGGCCCGGAACAAAGGCTCCTTGTTCCTGAGAAATGAGAGAGCTGAGGATGTCCTTCACTCGATTGATAAGGATTTTGGCTATAACTTTGTAGATAGTAGTGCAGTGGCTAATGGGTCTGAATTGGGAGGGGAGTTCGGCACCCTACATTTTAGGAATAAGATCCACTAGCGTATCCTTCCAACGCTTTGGCATGGACCCATAACTGAAGAAATGATGAACAGCCGTCAAGACATCAGAGCTGGTAGCACTCCAGTAGCCCTTAAGGAAGGAGCTTGTTATGCCATCGATGCCAGGGGCCTAGTTGTTACCAAGAGAGTTGATAGCAGCTACAATCTCCTTATTGCTGACAGGTGAGCCGATTTTGAGAGCATCATCTTGAGAGATCGTAGCTCTGGGTGGGGGAATGTTCAGCTCAGACAGAGAGGCAATGGGGGGCCTCCATTTTGAGGAGAAGTGGCTAACCAAAGCAGCTTTGATCCCTTCTTTGTCTGCGATTTCCTCACCATCTTGCCCAACTAAGCGATGGATGTGGTTGGTACGCTTCCGGCAAGTCGCAGCTTTATGGAAAAAGGAAGAGTTGCGATCCCCACACTTGGCCCACTTCACTTTGGCTCTTTGTAGCCACCAAGTCTCCAGTCTGCTAAGTGTGGTGTTGTAATCTGCAATCAACTGTAAAAGGCAATCCAACTCACTGTCACTCAGGCCAGTGCCGACAGACTCCCTAAGCTGAAGCTCTGCAATTCTGCTCTCAAGATCTTTGGCTCTGGCGTGGATATCCCCAAACTTCTCCCGACTCCAAATCTTAAGGGCGCGAAGTGTGCGGGCAAACTTGTGGTTGAGAATGGCGGGCAGGCTACCATGAGCAGGTTTATGTCATTCCCTAACCACAATGTCCTTGGAACCCTCTTCGTCAAGCCAGACATCTTCAAATTTTAGGATGCCGCCCTGCGGTTTAAACTCCAAGTTTCTACCTTGAACCAAAAGCGGGCAGTGATCTGACCCAATTCTGGTAAGGTGAGTAACAGCAGAACTCAGGAGAGCAGATAAAGCCGCTGAGTTGAAGTAGACTCTGTCTAATCTGACCCACATACGAGCTTTGCCCTTTTTGTTGTTGCACCAACTGTAATGCTGCCCCCCATTCCAGCCATCATGAAGATCATTGTTGGCTAGGAAGCTGGCAAATTCATTATGGGCCTCTGTAGGGGTAAAAGGCTTGCCTCCTCGCTTGTCGTCTTGTGAAAGAATGCAGTTGAAGTCACCCCCCACAATGGCCGGAATCTCCACATCTAACAATGGGGAGATGCTATCCCAAATAATTCGACGCTTAATGTAGTCTTTGTCAGCATAAACAGCACAAATGTGCCAGATATGTTGACCCATAATAGTAGCCTGAGCAACAACAACTTGCTTGTTGGAGTGATTGACATGGAGCCGGGTGATGTAGTTGAGCTAACACACAATAATGCGACCGGATTTGCCCACTGATGGCTCCACATAGAAGTCCCATTGACGTCCCACTAGTCTGTCAACTTCTCTTCTAGAGAACAACTGAACTCTAGTTTTCAAAAGACATATCACTACCAGTGAGTGCTCCCTGACTAAAGCCTAAAGGTGATTGCGCGAAGCTGGCTTTTTAACTCCACGGCAATTCCAAAAAATGGCTTTAATCATTGGGGGGGTGGAGAAAGGTTGAGATGAAGGGAGGGAGCCCCCTTCCTTATCAGTATCACCTCGGATCTCCCTTCTTCTTTTAATTAAGTTACCATCAGTTGCTGGAGTTGTGCAGCTCTTGAGGTTAGCAAGTTCCCTCCCCCAATGTTTCTTTGATATTCTTTCTCTACTCTTGCAATTGTTGGCATTGGGGGAGAGAAGTTTTTGTATGGGAGACTTCGCCTTCTTCTTGGTTGCAAGAGGGGGCTGCACGAACGGGCTAGTGTATGGTTGGATTTCATCTGCCATCAAGTTCGTCTCAAGGACAGCAAAGGGGTTGCTATGCTGGATGGAAATAATTCTGCATTCTGAGGCTACAGCCGCAGGTGGGGTGGCTTCAATGCAGTCCCTGGTTCCTTCAGGTGGCTGTTTTTTGGTGGCTGCAATCAAACCTGCACTTTGTACACTACAGAACTGAAAATCTGCAATGTTTTGGAGGTCTGCAAGTCCATTCTGCTCGCACGGTAGCAGATTCTGCGGTGGTTTTTGTTGTACCAAAGTTACATGTTGCTGCGGCATTTCATTTTGCTGGAAAACTGCAGTGTTCTGCAATTCTGTAGGGCTTTTTTGTTTATTCTGCAGCAGGTTTTGCCTTGTTGCATGCTGTCCCAGAGTTTTGCGTTGTTGCTGTGCATTAGCACTGTGTTGCAGATGTATGCTGTTTAGTTGGCTGTTTTGTGGTGGTTTAGGTCCGGTAGCTTGCTGTCCAACAATTCTATATTGCTGGGCAGAAGAACGCTGTTGTGGCCTGGCTGATTTCAGAGAATGAGTATGTGTAGGCTTGCGGGGGTTATTACTTGTAACCAGCGTAGGTGGTTGTCCAGCCAATCTTTGTGGTTTTTTGCGCCTGTTGGTCACGAGCATCCACGGCCCAATAGAATCCTTCATCGTATCCCCCGAATGGACGGGTTGGCTATGTGGATTATTGCTATCCTGGGTGGAGTTGGTGGTGGGGTTGCAGCCATCCTCACCAGGGGCTGGAACACAAGTGGTAGTGCCATCATGTCATCAGAGGAGAACGAGGTGGGGTGGGTGGAAGTGGGGGCTTGTGTTTTTGGCCTATGGAGGGGACAACTCTGATCCCTGTGGCCGACTACTCCACATTTGAAGCAGGCAACAGTGATGCCTTCATACTCAACTCTCTGAAAGAACTTGCCTCTTGGCCCATTGATCCAGACACCCGGCTTGAGGGGTTGGGTGAGGTTGATCCTAACACAAATTCATGCAAAAGCAATCTTCTCCATATTGGCGGTGACAGGGTCAAGCCATAACGGAGCACCAATTTCCGAAGAAATTCTAGCAAGGTTCTCCTTCCCCCAATAATAGAGGGGGAGCGCCGGTAGTCTAACCCAGAGAGGGGTTGAGACACTAACCGAAGAGGGATCAAAATCCAAAGACCAAACAACAAGTCCTAGGATTTGACCCGCCACCGTCCAAGGTCCACTACTGATCACCGCATCCCTATCTGCTTCTTTTTCAAATTGACAGATAAAACTGTCCTTACTGGCATCGAGGACTTTAAAGCCATCGTAATGCCCCCAGCGTTTATGAAGCTCAGTAGAGAGGAATTGAAAAGGCAATCTTCTCCCAAATAATTTCCCGACTAGCGCAGAAGCTAGCTTATTTTGCATGTACGAAATTGAAGCTTTGGCGAGTTGTACCACTCCCTCTTGGATGTGGGCTGAGTTAGAGAGATCAATGTCTCCAAAACTCACATATTCTTTACGAGTCCAGGCCGAACTAGTTGTAGGTGAGGGCTGAGCTTGCTGGAATGGTTGTTTGCTAGAGGGAGATTGCTGCTGCAGAACATTCCCTTGCTGTTTAATGTGGGCTGCATGCACCTTATGCAAATCTAGCTTGGGAACTTGCTGATTTTCGCTGGTCTGGAGGTGCAGGTGGCTGCTATGCTTGCTGAAAGCTATAGGATGTTGCGGAGAGCTCACTGCGGCATTCTGTCGAACAGCGGGAGGGCTATTTCTGCTGTTGGAGCTGGTCGGCACTACAGTCTGAGCAAGATCTGTGTTGTTTAACACTGCAGAGTTCTGCGGAATGCTGGTTGTGGCATTCTGTCGAACAGTTGGCAGACAAGCTTTGCTGTTAAGGTGGTTTGTTGCAGCAGAGTGATCGGATGTTGCAGTAAAACAAGATGTAGGTTGCGCGGAATCAATCTGCATACCGGACTGCCCTAAGGGGCCTCTAGCATCCTCACCCGGAATAAATTTTGCGTCATCACAGGTAGGTAAATGTGCGACCACCCCTCGGGCCACAGGGTGGGAGAAATTCATACCTTGATCATGTTCTGGAGGCTGAGTTCGCTGGGAGGGGAAGGAGAACAACATTTGGGCATCAACCTCCTTTCGGTGGCTGGAAGCTAGGCCTTCTCGTGCATTGGCGCTGTTGTTGTTTGCAATACCAGCTTCAGCTGCACTGCTTGTGGCTGAACTTCCAGAAATTACAGCAACGTTCACTTGGGCAATCTCCTTTGTTTTGCTGAAATTGTAGCAGTCCTCCTCTGTTGTGCTGGAATTGTAGGAGGCTGGAACATTTCCAGTTGTTTTCACACTGCAATGGCTGGATCCCAGCACTCTTGGTTCAGTCTTGCTGTGATTGCTTGCGGTTCCAGCACATCCCGCAGCTGCTGGGCAAGCTGCAATACTCTGCTTTGGCCAGCTGCTCTGTTCTGTAGATCCAGCAGATTCAGAGGCTGCAGAGTGGGCAAGCAACTCTATTTTGCCAGATCTATTGTGGGTGGCGGTTCCAGCAAGTTCTGCAATAGCAGATTGGGTAGAGTGCTCTATTTCGCCAGATCTGAAGCATGTTGCGGAAATCAGAGCGTCAACTTCATCAGCCTGCACGTGTTGCACGGGAGTACCCTGGGCGGAGACCATAGGTTGATGATATAGGCTAGTCTTCACTTGCGATCTGCCGAACCCATCCTCCGGATCAGTAGACCACGGCCTGGATGCCGCCAACGGAGAAGAAGACCACTTATCAAGTGCGCTGGCCTGCTTGGAACTCTTGTTGCCCTCCATCTTAGCTACAACGGAGGCCACCTTCCCACCTTCCTCTTCCTTGTTGCACCAACCATGGGTTTCCGGCGGGGAGGCTGGCCGCCCCCCCGAACGTTTGTTCCCCAGATCGGGAATGGAGGCAGGATAGTTGGGAAACACTGTAGCAGCCAAAAGTTTTTGGGTTCCTTGAAATTCGGCCGTAGCCTATAATACTATAACAGTAAAAAAAGATACATCAAGTACAAAAGGTTCGATCCTCATCAAGAATCGCACAAAAATTGAGTGGGAGAGACATGCACCTACGCCACTCAGTATCATCTAAACAAGAAAAGAAAGCTACATAATCTGTCGCTCTATTGGCGGCTCTGTAAACGTGAGATATCTTGTGTGCCTTGAAGGCGCCAAAAAGGTCAGCAATCTGGGCCGTGGTCTTGTCGGGAGGGTGTCCTCTGGCTGCCCACTGAAGGTCCACAACAGTGATGGCTGAGTCGCCCTCTATCCAAATCCTGTCCGCCCTAGTCGCCCACTCCTGGGCGGTTGTCACCGCAATGAGGGCTCCCATCGCTTCTGGTGTTGGAGTGGCATAAGTATAGAGCTTGGAACCAATTGCTGCTAGAAAATTGCCCTGATAATCTCGAACAACTCCACCTGCACCTGCCGCACCGTTCTGTTTAACGGATCTATCAAAGTTTACCTTAATCCATCGTGGGGGTGGGGGATCCCAAGGGGATGTGTTAAGCAGAACGGTGCAGGGGCAAACATGAGAATGTCATCTGCAAACAAAAGGTGGGTGATAAGGGGCCCATGTGCTGTAGTTCGAATCCCCAGCAGGTCATCTCTATTATGGTGTTGGTTGATAAGGAGGGAAAGTAATTCAGTGCAGAGAATGAACAAATACGAAGACAAAGGGGAACCCTGTCGAAAGCCACAGGTTGCTTCTATCCAGTTGGATTTCTGTCCGTTTATCATCAAAGCAAATCTCAGAGCTTCAACACAAGCTAAGGCCCATCTGCTCCAGGTGTCAGGGAAGCCAAAGTGCTGAAGAATCTTTTGTAAAAAGTCTCACCTCATTCTGTCATAGGCCTGTTCCATATCAACTTTGATGGACATGTAGCCAGTGGATGATTCAGAGGAAGCTAACTTCTGCATGATCTCCTATGCTAGCAGGCAGTTGTCAGCAATGCCATGGCCCGGAATAAAGGCTCCTTGCTCCTAAGAGATGAGAAAGCTGAGGATGTCCTTCACTCGATTGATAAGAATTTTGGCAATGACTTTATAGATAGTGGTGTAGAGGCTAATGGGTCTAAATTGGGAGGGGATATCGGCACCCTGCACTTTAGGAATAAAGACTACTAGCGTATCCTTCCAACGCTTTGGCATGAACCCATAATTGAAGAAATGATGAACAACAGTCAAGACATCCGAGCTGGTAGCACTTCAGTAGCCCTTAAGGAACGAGCCTGTTATGCCATCGATGCCAGGGGCCTTGTTGTTGCCAAGAGAGTTGATAGCAGCTATAATCTCCTCATTGCTGACAGGTGAGCCGATCCTGAGGGCATCTTCTTGAGAGATCGTAGCTCTGGGTGGGGGAATGCTCAGCTCAGGCAGAGGGGCAATGGGGGTCCTCCATTTTGAGGAGAAGTGGCCAACCAAAGCAGCTTGGATCCCTTCTTTGTCTGTGATTTCCTCACCATCTTGCCCAATTAAGCGATGGATGTGGTTGGTATGCTTCCGGCAAGTCGCAGCTTTATGGAAAAAGGAAGAGTTGCGATCGCCACACTTGGCCCACATCACTTTGGCTCTTTGTAGCCACCAAGTCTCAAGTCTGCTAAGTGTGGTGTTGTAATCTGCAATCAACTGTAAGAGGCAATCCAACTCACTGTCATTCAGGCCAGTGCCTATGGACTCCCTTAGTTGAAGCTCCGCAATTCTGCTCTCAAGATCTTTGGCTCTGGCGTGGATATCCCCAAACTTCTCTCGGCTCCAACTCTTAAGTGCGCGAAGTGTACGGGCGAACTTGTGGTTGAGAATGGTGGGCGGGCTACCATGAGCAGGTTTAAGCCATTCCCTAACCCCAATCTCCTTAGAACCCTCTTCGTCAAGCCAGACATCTTCAAATTTAAGGATGTCGCCTTGCGGTTTAAACTCCAAGTTTCTACCTTGAACCAGGAGCGGACAATGATCTGACCCAATTCTGGTAAGGTGGGTAACAACAAATTCCGGGAGCGCAGATAAAGCCGCTGAGTTGAAGCAGACTCTGTCCAATCTAACCCACATACGAGCTTTGCCCTTTTTATTGTTGCACCAACTGTAACGCTGTCCCCCATTCCAGCCGTCATGAAAGTCGTTATTGATTAGGAAGGTGGCAAACTCATTGTGGGCCTCCGCAGGGATGAAAGGCTTGCCTCCTTGCTTATCTTCTTGTGAAAGGATGCAGTTGAAGTCACCTCCCACAATGGCTGGAGTTTTCGCATCAAACAATGGGAAAATGCTATCCCAAATAATACGGCGCTTGATGTAATCTTTGTCAGCATAATTAGCACAAATGTGCCAAGTATGTTGACCCATAACAGTAGCCTGAGCAACAACAACTTGCTTGTTAGAGTGAATGACCTGGAGCCGGGTGATGTGGTTGAGCCAACACTCAATAATGCCACCAGATTTGCCCACTGACGGCTCCACAAAAAACTCCCATTGACGTTCCACTAGTCTGTCAACTTCTCTTTTAGAGAACGACTGAACTCTGGTTTCCAAAAAACAAATCACTACTGGTGAGTGCTCCCTGACTAAAGCCTGAAGGTGATTGCGTGAAGTCAGCTTTTTAACTCCGCGGCAGTTCCAAAAGATGGCTTTAATCATTGGGGGGAGGAGGAGGAGGGGTGAGATGAAGGGAGGGAGCCACCCTCCATATCAGTATCACCTCGGATCTCCCTTCTTCTTTTATTTAAGTTGTCGTCACTTGCTGGAGTTGTATAGCTCTTGAGGTTAGCGAGTTCTCTTTCCCAATGTTTCTTTGATCTTTTTTCCCTACTCTTGCATTTGTTGGCACTGGGGGAGAGAAGCTTTTGCATGGGAGACTTCGCCTTCTTCTTGGTTGCAAGAGGGGGCTGCGTGGACGGGCTAATGGATGGCTGGATGACCTCTTCCGCCAAGCTCATGTCGAGGAGAGCCAAAGGGTTATTATGCTGGATGGGAGGGACCTTGTTGTCGTGGGCTTCAGCCTCAGCTGGGGCGGCTTCAATGCACTCCTTGGTGTCTCCAATTTGCTGCTTTTCGGTGGCTGTAATCAAACCTGGACTTCGTACACTGCAGAAATTAAAATCTGCACTATTTTGGAGGTCTGTAAGTCCATTCTGCTTGCTCGGCAACAAATTCTGCGCTGATTTTTGGTGTACTGGAGTTACATGTTGCTGCATCCTAGCACTTTGCAGAAAAACTGCACTGTTCTGTAACTTTGTAGAGCTGTTTTGCTTGTTCTGCAGCAGTTCTTTCCCTATTGCGTGCTGTCCCAGAGTTCTGCGTTGCTGAGATTCTGCATTTTGCTGCAAATCAACACTATTCTGAGGGTTTTTTGCTGTGTAGTTGGCTGTTTTCTGGGGCTTGAGGTCCGCTAGTTTGCTGTCTCACAGCTCTGTACTGCTGGATTGCAGGTTTCTGTTGTTGCCGAGCTGGTTTTAGAGGATGGACCGGTGTAGTCTTGATGGGAATGTTGGTTGACGCAGGTGTGGTTAACTGTCCGGCCGATCTATGTGGTTTCCTGCGTCTGTTGGTCACGAGCATCCACGGGCCAATAGATTCCATTGTCGTATTCCCCGAATGGTCGGATTGGCTTTGTAGATTTTTGCTATCATGGGTGGAGTTGATGGTAAGGTTGCAAACATCCTCACCAGGGGCTGAATTACAAGTGTTAGTGTCCATCATGTCATCAGAGGTGAACGAGGTGGGGTGGGTGGGAGTAGGGGCTTGTGTTTTCGGCCTATAGAGGGGGCAACTCTGATCTCTGTGGCCAACTACTCCACATTTGAAGCATGCAATAGTGATTCTCTCATACTCAACTCGTTGAAAGAACTTGCCTCTTGGCCCATTGATCCAGATTCCCGGTTTGAGGGGTTGGGTGAGGTTGACCCTAACACAAATACATGCAAAAGCAATTTTCTCCAAGTTGGCGGTGACGGGGTCGAGCCATAACGGAGCACCAATTTCCGAAAAAATTCTAGCTAGGTTCTCCTTACCCCAACAGTAAAGGGGGAGCGCAGGTAGCCTGATCCAGAGTGGTGTCGACACACCAACCGAAGAGGGATCAAAATCCAATGACCAAACATCAAGTCCTAGGATTTGACCAGCCACCGTCCAAGGTCCACTACGGATCACCGCATCTCTATCCGCTTCATTGTTAAAGTGACAGATGAAACTGTCCTTGCTGGCGTCGAGAACTCTGAAGCCATCGTAGTGCCCCCAATGCTTATGGAGTTTGGCTGACAGAAATTGGAAAGGCAACCTCCTCCCAAATATTTTGGCGACAAGCGCAGAGGCTAGCTTGGATTGCATGTGTAAAATGGAAGCTTGGTCGAGCTGGACCACCCCTTCATGAATGTGGCCAGAGTTGGAGAGATCAACGTCGCCAAAGCTAACATACTCCTTGCGAGCCCAGGCCGAGCTAGCTGCAGGTGAGTGCTGAGGCTACTGTTTCGGCGGATTGTTGGATTTAGTAAGCTGCTGCAGAACATTCCCTTGCTGTTTGAAGTGGACTGCATGCGACTTAGGCAAATTTTGTGGGGGAACTTGCTGATTTCCGCTGTTCTGAGGCTGCAGGGAGCTGCTGTGCTTGCTAGAACCTGTAGAATGCTGTAGAATGCTCGCTGCGGCATTCTGTCGAACATCTAGTGGGCAGGTTCTGCTGTTGGAGCTGTTTGATGCATGAAAACAGGGAGCAGGAAAACAGAAATCGACCTGCATACCGGACTGCCCGGACGGGCCTCTCGCATCCTCACCCGGAATAGAAGTCACATCATCACAGACAGGTAAATGTGCGGCCACCCCCCGGGCCGCAGGGTGAGGAAGATTCATACCTTGGTTGTGTGCCGAATTCCAAGACATTCAATATGATAAATGGTCTCTGAAAAATAATAAGAGGATTACAGCATAACCCTTCCATGATCTATATATTTCGTGAAATAATATCACACATATATAATATAAAGTCATCTCTTTATAATATAACTCAAAAGCTTCAAAAGGAAGAAGAATTTTTCAAAAATCTTCTTCATGGCTGTGAAAAATATAAACTTGAAGAATACAGTCATATTTATCTTATATTGAAAGTTATATATAAGTTCAAAAATATAAACTCTCCTCATATGGAAAGAGCTAAAAGAAAAGACTGCTTCAACAAGGTTATGACAATATTGCCCAAGGATCTTCAAACAAAAATTCTTGATGATATATATGAAGATAAAGAACTCTCCTATTTATCAAAAGAACCATTAATCACACTCCTGGATGGCATACAACGAATTTTCGTTGCTTTCACACCAGACATAGAAAGACCGATAGAACTCGGAGTAGTTCGACAAATAATCATTGATGTTCACCATTATGATGAATGAGAACGTTTCCTCAGATAATCAAGACTATCATATGAGCTACAAAAATATTTGAAAAAAATATTAGAATTTGAGATCATATCAACGTTTGTAGAACCACATGAATATTTAGTATATCCAGCCTTTCAAATATGAAAAATGTTTAGACAAAGAACCAGAACACAACTTCCTACAAAAAAAATTTCTGGATATTCATGGGATGATGAACAAAGTAAAAACCTTCAAGAACTACTATTATTTCATCAGGGTCGCTAAACTCGCAGATATCTTAGTAATAGACGAATTATGATTTTTGATGAAGATAATCTCACAACTATTGATAATGAAAATAATAGGACTGAACTAAAATTCTGCTGGAGACCTCATACAACTAAATTACTACAAGACATTCCCCTACCAATCTATTATTCTCCACAACCAGACTGGCCCTAACCATAAAAAGTGGTGGTGAGAGGCCAGCAGATGGGCATCTTCCTGCTTGTGTGGGCTGGAAAACAGCCCAACAAATTCATTGGCGCTGCTGTTGTTCGCAAAGCCAACACCTGCAGCTCTATTTTGGGCTGAAATTCCATCATGAACAGCTGCTGAAGCTGTGTAAATCGCTGCAGCAAATGGAGCTCCAGCTTGCGGTGAGGGGGAGGTGCTGTTTTTGACTGTAGGTTCAGCATTTACATCACCTGGTTTAGTTTTGTTTTTGGCTGGAGACGCCTCTGTTTTGCTGGATCCACAGCGGACAGTAGCAGAGGGAGCTCCATCTTGCGGTGAGGGAGGGATGCACAGCAGCTGGCCTTCATCTTCTTGGCAAAAACTAGAGTTTAGCCCTGCACTTGTGCAGGCGCTGCTGGTGACAGCAAGATCCGCACTGCTTGCTCTGTTTTTGCTTGCATTTCCAGCATGAACAGCACCTGCATCATGCGCAAGGTGCTCTATTTTGCTAGATCTGTTACAACCTGCTACATTCGGGGTTTCAGGTGTGTTTTCTATGCAAAAGCCAGATCCCAACACTTCACACACAGCGGTGCAGTTGGCGTCTGCAGTTCCTGTGATTCCTGCAGCAGCAGGTTGGGCGGAGTACTCTGTTTTGCCAGATCTACTGTAGGTTTCACCAGATCTGCTGTAGGTTGCGCGAATCAGCGCTTCAACTTCAATGTTTTGCCCAGGTTCCACAGGAATGCCATGGGAGGAGGCCAAAGGTTGCTTGTTTTGACCGGCCTTCACCGGCGATCTGCTGAGCCTTCCCTCTAGCTTTGTAGACAACGGCTTGGACGCCCCCGACAGGGATGTTGATTGCTGTTTTAGTGAGCTAACCGGCCTGGAGCTCCTGCTTCCTTCCATCATAGCTACAGCAGAAGCCACCAGCCCACCTTCCTCTTCCACCTTGCTCCGTTCATGAGTTTCCGGCGGGGAGGCTGGCCTCCCCCCCGAACGCTTGTTCCCCAACTCCTCTTTCCTGGTCAACACTGGTCAACCTGCAAATGAGAGCTAAAGTTTTTGGGTTCTGAAATTCGGCCGTAGCCTATAATACTAGAATAGTAAAAAAAGATATCATCAAGTACAAAAGGTTCGATCCTCATCAAGAATCGTGCAAAAATCGAGTGGGAGGGACATGCCCCTATGCCACTCTGTGTCATCTAAACAAGAAAAGGAAGCTACAAAAACGGCCGCTCTATTAGCAGCTCTGTATACATGAGATATCCTGTATGCCTTGAAGGCACAAAAAAGATCGGCGATCTGGGCCGTGGTCTCGTCAGGGGGGTGTCCTCAGGCTGCCCGCTGAAGGTCCACAATAATAACGGCTGAGTCGCCCTCTATCCAAATCCCGTCCGTCGTAGTCGCCCACTCCTGGGTGGCTGTCACCGCAATGAGTGCTCCCCTCGCTTCTGCTGTCAGAGTGGCATGAGTATAGAGCTTGAAACCAGTTGCTACTAGGAAATTCCCTTGATGATCATGAACAACTCCACCTGCGCCTGCCGCACCGTTCTGTTTAACGGAGCCATCAAAGTTCACCTTAATCCATCGTGGGGGTGGGGGATCCCAATGGGATGTAGAGGGGTAACAACAGCCTTCAAGGCTGTTGGGATCCCAGTTCCCCACGTTGGATGAAGGTTGTTCTTGGGCTTCGCTAAAATGAACTAGTGCAGCTATTATTCTAGGCACCGGGAATGGTTTGTTGTGGACCCGATCATTGCGGGCTCGCCAAGAGTGGTACAATGCAGCCACCGTACGGATGGACTGAGGATCAGCTGGATTTTGTTGAACTCGTGCCTGCAAGTTGCTAAGAAAAATGTGCAATAGATGACCATCGCGAGCTAGGGACGAGGGACACGATGCTATCGCGTCACCAAAGTTGGTGGCGCAAAGTTTTTGGGTTCTTGAAATTCGGCCGTAGCCTATAATACTAGAGCAGTAAAAAAAGATACATCAAGTACAAAAGGTTCAATTTTCGTCGAGAATCGTGCAAAAATTGAGTGGGAGGGACATGCCCCTACGCCACTCTGTGTCATCTAAACAAGAAAAAGAAGCTACAAAATCGGCCGCTCTATTAGCAGCTCTTATACATGAGATATCCTGTATGCCTTGAAGGCACAAAAAAGGTCGGCGATCTGGGCTGTGGTCTCGTCAGGGGGGTGTCCTCGGGCTGCCCGCTAAAGGTCCGCAATAATAACAGCTGAGTCGCCCTCTATCCAAATCCCATCCGCCGTAGTCGCCCACTCCTGGGCGGCTGTCACCGCAATGAGTGCTCCCCTCGCTTCTGCTGTCAGAGTGGCATGAGTATAGAGCTTGAAACCAGTTGCTACTAGGAAATTCCCTTAATGATCACGAACAACTCCACCTGCGCCTGCCGCACTGTTCTGTTTAACGGAGCCATCAAAGTTCACCTTAATCCATCGTGGGGGTGGGGGATCCCAATGGGATGTAGAGGGGTAACAACAACCTTCAAGGCTGTTGGGATCCCAGTTCCCCATGTTAGATGAAGGTTGTTCTTGGGCTTCGCTAAAATGAACTAGTGCAGCTATTATTTTAGGCACCGGGAACGGTTTGTTGTGGACTCGATCATTGCGGGCTCGCCAAGAGTGGTACAATGCAGCCACCGCACGGATGGATTGAGGATCAGCTGGATTTTGTTGAACTCGTGCCTGCAAGTTGCTGAGAAAAATGTGCAATAGATGACCATCGCAAGCTAGGGACGAGGGACACGATGCTGCCGTGTCAGCCACCAAAGTTGGTGGCGCGGGGGTGGCGTGTCCGGGGAGGGACGCTGCTGCTACAGCAGCAGAAATACCTACTGTAGCAGCAGCAGAAATGGATACTGCTGCTGCTACAGCAGGTTCAGCTGCTGCTGCAGCAGCAGCTGGAGTTGCTGTAGTTGCAGCTGCAGCAGTAGCTGGGAATGCTGCTGTTGTTGCAGCAGCAGTAGCTGGATTTGCTGCTGTTGCAGCAGCAGCAGCAGCTGGAAATGCTGCTGTTGTTGTAGGAGCTCCTGCTGGGGTTGCTGCTGTGGCACTAGCAGCAGTAGCAGAATGTGCTGCTGCTGGTACAGCAGCAGCAGCAGCTTTTGCTGCTGCTGTTGTTCCTGCTGCAGCAGCAGGTTGAGCTGCTGTTGTCATAGTTGCAGCTGCCCGGGGCTGCGCACCGCTCGAAGCAATGGTCGGCAGGCGGTTCCGCAGCCCCGATCTTGTACTGGACTCGCCGCAACCTGCAGAAAAAAAGTTAGCATAAAAGGGGTCCCTGCTGTTGCCAGCAGGTCTGGGTGTTTTTTGTCGTGATATGTCTCCATCATCTTGCCACCTGAGAGGGCTCAGAGTGGTGGGGCCAGCATCACGCTTTCTCTTGGACGAATTTTGCCCCGAGCCTTGCAAGGTAAGGATAGTCGCAGTGCTAGCGGGATAGAAAGCTACAGCAGGAATGGGGACTGCAAGCTGTACTTTCTGAGCTTTAGCATTCAGCACATATGTGGTGGTAGCCTTTCTTTTGCTGCACTTTTGACTGACTGGGGAATGCTGCGGGGGTGTCAAGGTGCTAGCAAGTAGCTCACAAGTGGCCGCTTCTGGTAGCGGAACATCAACCCCTGTTGTTATCTCCGCCCCCTCCTGTTGTAGGGCATCAAAGACGGCACATGTGAAGTTGCACTCACAAACAAAGTGTTGCACGTCCTCTTCAGCAGAGCACCCCCACGGGCATCTATTAGACTCCCTCAGATGCCTACGCTTGAGCCAAGAGAAAGTGGGGATAGCATCACAACAAATCCTTCAGAGAAAAGTGACAAAGCGGGGCTGCACGCGCAACTTCCAGACCCAACTATGTGGGAGTTCTCTGCCGCGAAAGAGATCACTATACAGAGCTGCGGTGGGGGATTTGGTAGAATCAGACTTAAGCCAAATAAGGTTGTCCCTCTCCTCCTTGTCGAGCCTCGGTAGCCTACCTATTCTCAGCGCTAACTCTGGGCCAAAGAATTTATGGAGCTCAGAATGGTTCCATTCACCGTTCGCCTGGAGGAGCTGCTGAACGTTCAATGGGGGGAGTTCAGTAGTATTGATGAAGGTAGGCCATCTCAAGAAGGGGTTGGAGTCAACCCAGGCGTCTTCCAAAACTTTGGTACTGTCACCAGTGCCAATCTTCTACATAGAGTTATGTAAGGCTGTAGTCCCTCCCTGACAGATAAGTTTCCAAGCCCACGAATCACCCCTTTTAGTGGAGAAGGTAATCTCTCTGTTTCCGTACTTAGCCTGGAAGCATTTGACCCAGAGAGTGTCCGCCTTGTTAAGAAAGTTGAAGGCAAGTTTGGCCACAAGAATAGAGCGCCATTCCTCCAAACGGTGGATGCCCAACCCCCCAGCATTCTTCGGCTTGGTTACATGTTCCCATGCCACTAAATGAGCTGCATTCGAAGTTAGGTTGCCGCTCCATAGAAAGCGTCTAATTAACTTCTCAATCTCCACCAAAATATTATCAGGCACAAAGGTATGGGAGAGGGAGAAGATAGGAATAGAGGTGAGCACGTTATTAATGAGTGTGACTCTGTGAGCAAGTGATAGGTGCCTGGTGCCCCACGAAGAGATTCTTCCCCTAACAGATTCAATAATATGGTGGAAGTCGGCTTTGACTGGCCTCCTGCTGAGGAGCAGGATGCCCAAGCACTTGCCCTCAGCTTGTGTACGGAACCCCCATTTATTAGCAATCATACGCTTTCTGCTTCCCTTCATCTTCTTGCTAAAACAAATGGAGGACTTAGCCTTATTGATTTTCTGTCCAGACCAACTGCAATAAGTATCGAAGATACTATTCAGAATTCTGACGACTCTGCATGTGGCGGGGGCAAACATGAGAATGTCATCTGCAAACAAAAGGTGGGTGATAAGGGGCCCATGTGCTGTAGTTCAAATCCCCAGCAGGTCATCTCTATTCTGGTGTTGGTTGATAAGGAGGGAAAGTAATTCATAGCAGAGAATGAACAAATACAGAGACAATGGGCAACCCTGTCGAAAGCCACAGGTTGCTTCTATCCAGTTAGATTTTTGTCCGTTTATCATCAAAGCAAATCTCGGAGCTTCAACACAAGCTAAGGCCCATCTGCTCCAGTTGTCAGGGAAGCCAAAGTGCTGAAGAATCTTTTGTAAAAAGTCCCACCTCATTCTGTCATAGGCCTGTTCTATATCAACTTTGATGGACATGTAGCCAGTGGATGATTCAGAGGAAGCTAACTTCTGCATGATCTCTTGTGCTAGCAGGCAGTTGTCAGCAATGCCACGGCCCGGAACAAAGGCTCCTTGCTCCTGAGAGATGAGAGAGCTGAGGATGTTCTTCACTCGATTGATAAGGATTTTGGCAATGACTTTGTAGATAGTGGTGCAGAGGCTAATGGGTCTGAATTGGGAGGGGAGATCGGCACCCTGCACTTTAGGAATAAGGACAACAAGCATATCCCTTTAATGATTTGGCATGAACCCATAAATAAAGAAATGATGAACAGCAGTCAAGACATCCGAGCTGGTAGCACTTCAGTTGCCCTTAAGGAATGAGCTTGTTATGCCATCGATGTCAGGGGCCTTGTTGTTTCTAAGAGAGTTGATAGTAGCTACAATCTCCTCATTGCTGACAGGTGGCCGATTTTGAGAGCATCATCTTGAGAGATCGTAGCTCTGGGTGGGGGAATGTTCAGCTCAGACAAAGGGGCAATGGGGGGCCTCCATTTTGAGGAGAAGTGGCTAACCAAAGCAGCTTGGATCCCTTCTTTGTCTGTGATTTCCTCACCATCTTGCCCAACTAAGCGATAGATATGGTTGGTACGCTTCCGGCAAGTCGCAGCTTTATGGAAAAAGGAAGAGTTGCGATCCCCACACTTGGCCCACTTCACTTTGGCTCTTGAAATTCGGCCGTAGCCTATAATACTAGAACAGAAAAAAAGATACATCAAGTACAAAAGGTTAGATCCTCATCGAGAATCGTGCAAAAATCGTGTGGGAGGGACATGCCCCTACGCCACTCTGTGTCATCTAAACAAGAAAAGGAAGCTACAAAATCGGCCGCTCTATTAGTAGCTCTGTATACATGAGATATCCTGTATGCGTTACAAGGCTGACATTTTTGGTAAGCAGAACTGGCGATGCGGGATGAACCGGAAGCCGGGTTACGGTGACCAACTGTGCGCTAACCCAGAACCCACAAAGGGTGTTGGTTGATTAAGACAGCAGGACGATAGTCATGGAAGTTGAAATCCACTAAGGAGTGTGTAACAACTTACCTGTCGAATCAACTAGCCCCGAAAATGGATGGCGCTTAAGCGCGCAACCCATACCCGGCCGTCGGGGCTATCGTCATGTCCCGATGAGTACGAGGGCGCGGCGGCCACCGCAAAACCCTGGGCGCGAGCCCGTGCGGAGCGGCCGCCGCCTAAACCTAAACCTAAACTAAACTAAACCAAAAACCTAAACCTAAACCCTCTCTCTAGGTTTGGGCGAGAGAGAGCTTCTCTCTCTAGAACCTGCGCCTTCCCCATCTTTCCATGGCAGAAGAAGGAGACCCATGGCTCCTTCTTCCTGTTTAACCACCTATTCCCTTATCTTTCATCCTATTTAACCCATTTTTTCTTTTATTTTTTTCTTTTTTCTCTTTATTTTTATTTTTTCTTGTTTCTGGAAGCTCTGTTCTTGGCGTCGTCGGCTCGTCCGGTGCCGTCGGCTCATCCGGCGTCACTGGTGCAGTGCAGGCGAGAGATCTGGGCGGTGTTTGCGTGGATCTTCGTCGGCATGGCGAGAGATCTGGGCGGTGTTTGCGTGGATCTTCGATCGGCGGCCATTCCCGTGGGCGCTATTATCGCCTGAAACTTGGCGTAGGTGGCTGTGATTGTCGACAGTCGTCGCTGCGACTGATCTGCATCTCTGGCGCTGATAGTCGACGTCCACTGTCGGCGTCTCACCCTCGTCGGCACTGGTTCGCTAAACGTCGGCCTCGGCGACGATGTGAGATTGACGCCTCTAGCTGGGCGTCACCCTAAACCCTAAACCCTAAACCCTAAACCTAAACCTAAACCTAAACTAAACTAAACTAAACCTAAACCTAAACCTAAACCAAAACCTAAACCTAAATCTAAACTAAACCTAAACCTAAACCTAAACCTAAACTAAACTAAACCTAAACCTAAAC
>JAEMOT010002091.1:996-27084 GCA_019297695.1 Apostasia ramifera
ATTTAGAGTATGATTCATTGCATAATAAGTTATTTTAACTAAATACAAGCAATTGTGTGAGTATTCAATTAGTGTTTATTGTATTTGAAGAGAATATATGTAATTTTGCTTTAATCTTATCTATATGAAGGTTTTTTAACATAATACTCTGATTACACACCTAATTTTTGCTATGTTGATGTATTACAATCGAAAATTGATATTTGGGAATCTATTAGGGATATTTGATTACGTTTTAATGTTATACCTATAATTATAGATCTTTTTGTTAGTATATCGATCACATTTAAGAGAATAAGCTCTTTTAAGAACTGATTTATGACATATCATTGCAGCTGAGTAGAATAGTGATGTTTTTGCTGCTATTCATTACATTACGTTGAATTCAAGTAGAGAACAAGCATTTAGAGTACGATTCTTTGCATAATAAGTTTTTGTAATTGAATACAACCAATTGTGTGAGTATTCAATTAGTTTTTATTATATTTGACAAAAATATATGCAATTTGACTTTAATCTTGTCTATATGAAGGTTGTTTAACATAATACTCTGATTACACACCTAATTTTTGCTATGTTGATGTATTACAATCGAAAATTGATATTTGGGAATCTATTAGGGATATTTGATTACGTTTTAATGTTATACCTATAATTATAGATCTTTTTGTTAGTATATCGATCGATTTTAGGAGAATAAGCTCTTTTAGGGTCTGATTTATGACATATCAATGAATTTGAGTTGAATTGATATTTTTTTTTAGCTATTCATTGCATTACATTGAATTCAAGTGAAGTACAAGCATTTAGAGTACGATTCTTTGCATAATAAGTTTTTGTAATTGAATACAACCAATTGTGTGAGTATTCAATTAGTTTTTATTATATTTGACAAAAATATATGCAATTTGACTTTAATCTTGTCTATATGAAGGTTGTTTAACATAATACTCTAATTACACACCTAATATTTGTTATATTGAAGTATTTCAATCGAAAATTGATATTTGGCAATCTATTAGGTACATTTGATTCCGTTTTAATGTAATACCATTCATTACACATCTATTTATCGGTATATCGATCAATTTTAAGAGAATTGGCTTTTTATGATCTTATTTATGACATATCAATGAATTTGAGTTGATTAGTGATGTTTTTGCAGCTATTCACTGCATTACATTGAATTCAAGTGTAGTACAAGCATTTAGAGTACAATTCATTACATAATAAATTATTTTAACTGAATACAAGCAATTGTGTGAGTATTTAATTAATGTTTGTTGTATTTGAAGAGAATATTTATAATTTGAATTTAATCTTGTCTGTACGAAGGTTTTTAACATAATACTCTAATTACACACCTAATGTTTGCTATATTGTTGTATTTCAATCGAAAAATGATATTTGTCGAACTATTAGAGACATTTGATTGCGTTTTAATGTAATGCCTATAATTATATATCTTTTTGTTAGTATATCAATCAATTTTAAGAGAATAAGCTCTTTGAGGGACTGATTTTTGACATATCAATGCAATTGAGTTGAATAGTGATGTTTTTGCGGCTATTCGTTGCATTACGTTGAATTCAAATGGAGTACAAGCATTTAGAGTCGATTCTTTGCATAATAATTTATTTTAGCTGAATAAAAGCAATTGTGTGAGAATTCAGTTTGTTTTTAGTGTATTTGAAGAAAAATATATGCAACTTTAATCTTATCTATATGAAGGTTTTTTAACATAATACTCTAATTACACACCTAATATTTTCTATATTATGTATTTCAATTTAAAATTGATATTTGGCAATCTATTAGGGACATTGGATTGCATTTTAATGTAATACCGATAATTACACATCTATCTGTCAGTATATCGATCAATTTTAAAAAACAAAAGCTCTTTTAGGGTCTGATTTTTGACATATCCATGAATTTGAGTTGAATAGTAATATTTTTGCAGCTATTCATTGTATTACGTTGAATTCTAGTGGAGTACAAGTATTTAGAGTATGATTCGTTGCATAATAAGTTATTTTAACTAAATACAAGCAATTGTGTGAGTATTCAATTAGTGTTTATTGTATTTGAAGAGAATATATGCAATTTTGCTTTAATCTTATCTATATGAAGGTTTTTTAACATAATACTCTGATTACACACCTAATTTTTGCTATGTTGATGTATTGCAATCGAAAATTGATATTTGGGGATCTATTAGGGACATTTGATTACTTTTTAATGTTATACCTATTATTATAGATCTTTTTGTTAGTATATCGATCAAATTTAAGAGAATAAGCTCTTTTAAGAACTGATTTATGACATATCATTGCAGTGGAGTAGAATAGTGATGTTTTTGCTGCTATTCATTACATTACGTTGAATTCAAGTAGAGAACAAGCATTTAGAGTACGATTCATTGCATAATAAGTTATTTTAACTGAATACAAGCAATTGTGTGAGTATTCAACTAGTTTTTAGTATATTTGAAGAGAATAGATGAAATTTGAGTTTAATATTATCTATATGATGGTTTTTTAACATGATACTCTGATTACACAGCTAATATTTGCTATATTATTGTATTTTAGTCGAAAAATGATATGTGGCGATTTATTAGGGATATTTAATTACGTTTTAATGTAATACCTACAGTTATACATCTTTTTGTTAGTATATCGATCGATTTTAGGAGAATAAGCTCTTTTAGGGTCTGATTTATGACATATCAATGAATTTGAGTTGAATAGTGACATTTTGTTTTAGCTATTCATTGCATTACATTGAATTCAAGTGAAGTACAAGCATTTAGAGGACGATTCTTTGCATAATAAGTTTTTGTAATTGAATACAACCAATTGTGTGAGTATTCAATTAGTTTTTATTATATTTGACGAGAATACATGCAATTTGACTTTAATCTTGTCTATATGAAGGTTGTTTAACATAATACTCTAATTACACACCTAATGTTTGTTATATTGAAGTATTTCAATTGAAAATTGATATTTGGCGATCTATTAGGTACATTTGATTCCGTTTTAATGTAATACCATTCATTACACATCTATTTATCTGTATATCGATCAATTTTAAGAGAATTGGCTTTTTACGATCTTATTTATGAAATATCAATGAATTTGAGTTGATTAGTGATGTTTTTGCAGCTATTCACTTCATTACGTTGAATTCAAGTGGAGTACAAGCATTTAGAGTACAATTCATTGCATAATAAATTATTTTAACTGAATACAAGCAATTGTGTGAGTATTTAATTAATGTTTGTTGTATTTGAAGAGAATATATGTAATTTGAATTTAATCTTGTATGTACGAAGGTTTTTAACATAATACTCTAATTACACACCTAATATTTGCTATATTGTTGTATTTCAATCGAAAAATGATATTTGCCGAACTATTAGAGACATTTGATTGCGTTTTAATGTAATGCCTATAATTATATATCTTTTTGTTAGTATATCAATCAATTTTAAGAGAATAAGCTCTTTGAGGGACTCATTTTTGACATATCAATGCAATTTAGTTGAATAGTGATGTTTTTGCGGCTATTCGTTGCATTACGTTGAATTCAAATGGAGTACAAGCATTTAGAGTCGATTCTTTGCATAATAATTTATTTTAGCTGAATAAAAATAATTGTGTGAGAATTCAGTTAGTTTTTAGTGTATTTGAAGAAAATATATGCAACTTTAATCTTGTCTATATGAAGATTTTTTAACATAATACTCTAATTACACACCTAATATTTTCTATATTATGTATTTCAATTTAAAATTGATATTTGGCAATCTATTAGGGACATTGGATTGCATTTTAATGTAATATCGATAATTACACATCTATCTGTCAGTATATCGATCAATTTTAAAAAACAAAAGCTCTTTTAGGGTCTGATTTATGACATATCCATAAATTTGAGTTGAATAGTAACATTTTTGCAGCTATTCATTTTATTACGTTGAATTCAAGTGGAGTACAAGTATTTAGAGTATGATTCATTGCATAATAAGTTATTTTAACTAAATTCAAGCAATTGTGTGAGTATTCAATTAGTGTTTATTGTATTTGAAGAGAATATATGCAATTTTGCTTTAATCTTATCTATATGAAAGTTTTTTAACATAATACTCTGATTACACACCTAATTTTTGCTATGTTGATGTATTACAATCGAAAATTGATATTTGGGAATCTATTAGGGACATTTGATTACGTTTTAATGTTATACCTATAATTATGGATCTTTTTATTAGTATATCGATCAAATTTAAGAGAATTAGCTCTTTTAAGAACTGATTTATGACATATCATTGCAGCTGAGTAGAATGATATTTTTGCTGCTATTCATTACATTACGTTGAATTCAAGTAGAGAACAAGCATTTAGAGTACGATTCATTGCATAATAAGTTATTTTAACTGAATACAAGTAATTGTGTGAGTATTCAGCTAGTTTTTAGTATATTTGAAGAGATTAGATGAAATTTGAGTTTAATATTGTCTATATGATGGTTTTTTAACATAATACTCTGATTACACAGCTAATATTTGCTATAATATTGTATTTTAGTCGAAAAATAATATGTGGCGATTTATTAGGAATATTTAATTATGTTTTAATGTAATACCTACAGTTATACATCTTTTTGTTAGTATATCGATCGATTTTAGGAGAATAAGCTCTTTTAGGGTCTGATTTATGACATATCAATGAATTGAGTTGAATAGTGACATTTTTTTTTAGCTATTCATTGTATTACATTGAATTCAAGTGAAGTACAAGCATTTAGAGTACGATTCTTTGCATAATAAGTTATTGTAATTGAATACAACCAATTGTGTGAGTATTCAATTAGTTTTTATTATATTTGACGAGAATATATGCAATTTGACTTTAATCTTGTCTATATGAAGGTTGTTTAACATAATACTCTAATTACACACCTAATGTTTGTTATATTGAATTATTTCAATCAAAAATTGATATTTGGCAATCTATTAGGTACATTTGATTCCGTTTTAATGTAATACCATTCATTACACATCTATTTATCGGTATATCGATCAATTTTAAGAGAATTGGCTTTTTACGATCTTATTTATGACATATCAATGAATTTGAGTTGATTAGTGATGTTTTTGCAGCTATTCACTGCATTACGTTGAATTCAAGTGGAGTACAAGCATTTAGAGTACAATTCATTGCATAATAAATTATTTTAACTGAATACAAGCAATTGTGTGAGTATTTAATTAATGTTTGTTGTATTTGAAAAGAATATATGTAATTTGAATTTAATCTTGTCTGTACGAAGGTTTTTAACATAATACTCTAATTACACACCTAATGTTTGCTATATTATTGTATTTCAATCGAAAAATGATATTTGCCGAACTATTAGAGACATTTGATTGCGTTTTAATGTAATGCCTATAATTATATATCTTTTTGTTAGTATATCAATCAATTTTAAGAGAATAAGCTCTTTGAGGTAATGATTTTTGACATATCAATGCAATTGAGTTGAATAGTGCTGTTTTTGCGGCTATTCGTTGCATTACGTTGAATTCAAATGGAGTACAAGCATTTAGAGTTCGATTCTTTGCATAATAATTTATTTTAGCTGAATAAAAATAATTGTGTGAGAATTCAGTTAGTTTTTAGAGTATTTGAATAGAATATATATGCAATTAGACTTTAATCATGTCTATATGAATGTTTTGTTAACATAATACTCTGATTATAAACCTAATATTTCTATAATTACTCGTCTATTTGTCAGTATATCGATCAATTTTAGGAGAATAGGCTCTTTTAGGGTCTGATTTATGACATATCAATGAATTTGAGTTGAATAGTGATATTTTTGAAGCTATTCATTGCATTACGTTGAATTCAAGTAGAGTACGAGTATTTAGAGTACGATTCATTGCATAATAAGTTATTTTAACTAAATATAAGCAATTATATGAGTATTCAATTAGTTTTTATTGTATTTGAAGAGAATATATGCAATTTACTTTAATATTATCTATATAAAGGTTTTTAACATAATATTATGATTACACACCTAATAATTTCTATATTATTATATTTCCGTTAAAAAATAATATTTGGCGATCTATTAGGGTGATGTGATAGCTTTTTAATGTAATACCTATAATTACACATCTATTTATCAGTTTATCAATCAATTATAAGAGAATAGGCTCTTTTAGGGTCTGATTTATGATATATAAAAGAATTTGAGTTGAATAGTGATGTTTTTGCTGCTATTCATTACATTACGTTGAATGCAAGTAGAGAACAAGCATTTAGAGTACGATTCATTGCATAATAAGTTAATTTAACTGAATACAAGCAATTGTGTGAGTATTCAATTAGTTTTTATTGTATTTGAAGAGAATATTTGCAATTTGACTTTAATATTTTCTATTTGATGGTTTTTTAACATAATACTCTGATTACACATCTAATATTTGATATATTATTGTATTTCAGTCGAAAAATTATATGTGGCAATCTATTAAGGATATTTGTTTGCGTTTTAATGTAATACCTACAATTACACATCTTTTTGTTAGTATATCGATCAATTGTAAGAGAATAGGCTCTTTTAGGGACTGATTTATGACATATCAATGCAGTTGAGTTGAATAGTGATGTTTTGTAGCTATTCATCACATTTTATTGAATTCAAGTGGAGGTCAAGCATTTAGAGTACGATTCGTTGCATAATAAGTTATTTAACTGAATACAAGCAATTGTGTAAGTATTCATTTCGTGTTTAATGTATTTGAAGTTAATATAATACTCTGAGTACACATCTAATATTTGCTATATTATTGTATTTCAGTCGAAAAATGATGTGTAGCGATCTATTAGGGACATTTGATTGCGTTTTAATATAATACCTACAATTGTACATTTTTTTATTAGTATATCGATCAATTTTAAGAGAATAGGCTCTTTTAGGGACTGATTTATGACATATCAATGCAGTTGAGTTGAATAGTGATGTTTTGTAGCTATTCATTACATTTTATTGAATTCAAGTGGAGGTCAAGCATTTAGAGTACGATTCGTTGCATAATAAGTTATTTTAACTGAATACAAGCAATTGTGTAAGTATTCATTTAATTTTTAATAATTTGAAGAGAATATATGCAATTTGACTTTAATCTCATCTATATGAAGGTTTTTTAACATAATACTCTGATTATACACCTAATATTTGCTATATTTACCATCTATATGTTAGTATATCGATTAATTTTAAGAGAATAGGCTCTTTTAGGGTCTAATTTTTGACATATCAAAGAATTTGAGTTAAATAGTGATGTTTTTACTGCTAATCATTGCATTACGTTGAATTCAAGTGATCTACAAGTATTTAGAATACAATTCATTACATAATAAATTATTTTAACTGAATACAAGCAATTGTGTAAGTATTCAATTAATATTTGTTGTATTTGAAGAGAATATATATAATTTGAATTTAATCTTATTTGTACGAAGGTTTTTAACATAATACCCTAATTATACACCTAATGTTTGCTATATTGTTGTATTTCAATCAAAAAATGATATTTGCCGAACTATTAGAGACATTTGATTGTGTTTTAAGGTAATACCTATAATTATACATCTTTTGAACGTATATCGATCAATTTTAAGAGAATAGACTCTTTTAGGGACTGATTTATAACATATCAATGCAATTGAGTTGAATAGTAATGTTTTTGCGATTATTCATTGCATTATGTCGAATTCAAGTAGAGTGCAAGCATTTAGAGTACGAGTCATTGCATAATAAGTCATTTTAACTGAATACATGCAATTGTGAGAGTATTCAATTAGTTGTTAATGTATTTTAATAAACTATATGCATTTAGACTTTAAGCTTGTCTATATGAAAGTTTTGTTAACATAATACTCTGATTATAAACCTAATATTTCTATAATTACTCGTCTATTTGTCAGTATATCGATCAATTTTAGGAGAATAGGCTCTTTTAGGGTCTGATTTATGACATATCAATGAATTTGGCTTGAGTAGTGATGTTTTTTAAGCTATTCATTGCACTACGGTGAATTCAAGTAGAGTACGAGTATTTAGAGTATGATTCATTGCATAATAAGTTATTTTAACTGAATACAAGCAATTACGTGAGAATTCAATTAGTTTTTATTGTATTTGAAGAGCATATATGCAATTTACTTTAATCTTGTCTATATGAAGGTTTTCAACATAATATTATAATTAAACACCTAATATTTACTATATTATTATATTTCTGTTAAAAAATAATATTTGGCGATCTACTGAGGAGATGTGATAGCGTTTTAATGTAATACCTATAATTACACATCTATTTATCAGTATATCAATTAATTGTAAGAGAATAGGCTCTTTTAGGGTCTGATTTATGATATATAAATGAATTTGAGTTGAATGACGTTTTTGCAGGTATTCATTGTATTACGTTGAATTCAAGTGGAGTACAAGTATTTAGAGTATGATTCATTGCATAATAAGTTATTTTAACTAAATACAAGCAATTGTATGAGTATTCAATTAGTTTTTATTGTATTTGAAGAGAATATATGCAATTTACTTTAATCTTGTCTATATGAAGGTTTTTAACATAATATTATGATTAAATACCTAATATTTACTATATTATTATATTTCTGTTAAAAAATAATATTTGGCGATCTACTGAGGAGATGTGATAGCGTTTTAATGTAATACATATAATTACACATCTATTTATCAGTATATCAATTAATTGTAAGAGAATAGGCTCTTTTAGGGTCTGATTTATCATATATAAATGAATTTGAGTTGAATGATGTTTTTGCAACTATTCATTGTATTACGTTGAATTCAAGTGAAATACAAGCATTTAGAGTACGATTATATGCATAATAAGTTATTTTAACCGAATATAAGCAATTGTGTGAGTATTCAATTTGTTTTTATTGTATTTGAAGAGAATATTTGCAATTTGATTTTAATATTATCTCTTTGATGGTTTTTTAACATAATACTCTGATTACACATCTAATATTTGCTATATTATTGTATTTCAGTCGAAAAATAATATGTGACGATCTATTAGGGACATTTGTTTTCGTTTTAATGTAATACCTATAATTGTACATCTTTTTGTTAGTATATCGATCAATTGTAAGAGAATAGGCTCTTTTAGGGACTGATTTATGACATATCAATGCAACTAGAGTTGAATAGTGATGTTTTTGTGGCTATTCATTACATTTGTTTGAATTCAAGTGGAGTTCAAGCATTTAGCGTACGATTCGTTGCATAATAAGTTATTTTAACTGAATACAAGCAATTGTGTAAGTATTCATTTAGTGTTTAATGTATTTGAAGTTAATATAATACTCTGATTACACATCTAATATTTGCTATATTATTGTATTTCAGTCGAAAAATGATGTGTAGCGATCTATTAGGGACATTTGATTGCGTTTTAATATAATACCTACAATTGTACATTTTTTTATTAGTATATCGATCAATTTTAAGAGAATAGGCTCTTTTAGGGACTGATTTATGACATATCAATGCAGTTGAGTTGAATAGTGATGTTTTTGTGGCTATTCATTACATTTGTTTGAATTCAAGTGGAGTTCAAGCATTTAGCGTACGATTCGTTGCATAATAAGTTATTTTAACTGAATACAAGCAATTGTGTAAGTATTCATTTAGTGTTTAATGTATTTGAAGTTAATATAATACTCTGATTACACATCTAATATTTACTATATTATTGTATTTCAGTCGAAAAATAATATGTAGCGATCTATTAGGGATATTTGATTGCGTTTTAATATAATACCTACAATTGTACATCTTTTTATTAGTATATCGATCAATTTTAAGAGAATAGGCTCTTTTAGGGACTGATTTATGACATATCAATGCAGTTGAGTTGAATAGTGATGTTTTGCGGCTATTCATTACATTTTATTGAATTCAAGTGGAGGTCAAGCATTTAGAGTACGATTCGTTGCGTAATAAGTTATTTTAACTGAATACAAGCAATTGTGTAAGTATTCATTTAGTTTTTAATAATTTGAAGAGAATATATGCAATTTAACTTTAATCTCAACTATATGAAGGTTTTTAACATAATACTCTAATTACACACCTAATATTTACTATATTTACCATCTATATGTTAGTATATCAATCAATTTTAAGAGATAGGCTCTTTTAGGGTCTGATTTTTGACATATCAATGAATTTGAGTTGAATAGTGATGTTTTTACAGCTAATCACTGCATTACGTTGAATTCAAGTGATCTACAAGTATTTAGAGTACAATTCATTGCATAATAAATTATTTTAACTGAATACAAGCAATTGTGTGAGTATTCAATTAATGTTTGTTGTATTTTAAGAGAATATATGTAATTTAAATTTAATCTTATCTGTACGAAGGTTTTTAATATAATACTCTAATTACACACCAAATGTTTGCTATTAGAGACATTTAATTGCATTTTAATGTAATGCCTATAATTATATATCTTTTTGTTAGTATATCAATCAATTTTAAGAGAATAAGCTCTTTTAGGGACTGATTTATGACATATCAATGCAGTTTAGTTGAATAGTGATGTTTTTGCGGCTATTCGTTGCATTACGTTAAATTCTAGCGGAGTACAAGCATTTAGAGTTCGATTCTTTGCAAAATAATTTATTTTAAGTGAATAAAAGCAATTGTGTGAGAATTTAGTTAGTTTTTAGTGTATTTGAAAAAAATATATGCAATTTGACTTTAATCTTGTCTACATGAAGGTTTTTTAACATAATACTCTAATTACACACCTAATATTTTTTATATTATGTATTTCAATCTAAAATTGATATTTGGCAATCTATTAGGGACATTGGATTGCTATTCATTGTATTACGTTGAATTCAAGTGGAGTACAAGTATTTAGAGTATGATTCATTGCATAATAAGTTATTTTAACTAAATACAAGCAATTGGTTGAGTATTTAATTAGTGTATATTGTATTTGAAGAGAATATATGCAATTTTTACTTTAATCTTATCTATATGAAGGTTTTTTAACATAATACTCTGATTACACACCTAATTTTTGCTATGTTGATGTATTGCAATCGAAAATTGATATTTGGGGATCTATTAGGGACATTTGATTACTTTTTAATGTTATACCTATTATTATAGATCTTTTTGTTAGTATATCGATCAAATTTAAGAGAATAAGCTCTTTTAAGAACTGATTTATGACATATCATTGCAGCTGAGTAGAATAGTGATGTTTTTGCGGCTATTCATTACATTACGTTGAATTCAAGTGGAGTTGTGCATTTAGAGTACGATTCATTGCATAATAAGTTATTTTAACTGAATACAAGCAATTGTGTGAGTATTCAGCTAGTTTTTAGTATATTTGAAGAGAATAGATGAAATTTGAGTTTAATATTGTCTATATGATGGTTTTTTAACATAATACTCTGATTACACAGCTAATATTTGCTATATTATTGTATTTTAGTCGAAAAATAATATGTGGTGATTTATTAGGGATATTTAATTACGTTTTAATATAATACCTACAGTTATACATCTTTTTGTTAGTATATCGATCGATTTTAGGAGAATAAGCTCTTTTAGGGTCTGATTTATGACATATCAATGAGATTGAATAGTGATGTTTTTTGCAGCTATTCATTACATTACGTTGAATTCAAGTGAAGTACAAGCATTTTAGAGTACGATTCATTGCATAATAAGTTATTGTAATTGAATACAACCAATTGTGTGAGTATTCAATTAGTTTTTATTATATTTGATGAGAATATATGCAATTTGACTTTAATCTTGTCTATATGAAGGTTGTTTAACATAATACTCCGATCATAAACCTAATATTTGTTTTATTGAAGTATTTCAATCGAAAATTAATATTTGGCGATCTATTAGGTACATTTGATTCCGTTTTAATTTAATACCTTTTCTTACACATCTATTTATCAGTATATCGATCAATTTTAAGAGAATTGACTTTTTACGGTCTTATTTATGACATATCAATGAATTTGAGTTAATAAGTGATATTTTTGCAGCTATTCACTGCATTACGTTGAATTCAAGTGGAGTACAAGCATTTAGAGTATAATTCATTGCATAATAAGTTATTTTAACTGAATACAAGTAATTGTGTGAGCATTCAATTAGTTATTACTGTATTTGAAGATAATATATGTAATTTCTCTTTAATCTTGTCTATATGAAGGTTTTTTAACATAATACTCTGATTACACTTCTAATGTTTGCTATATTATTGTATTCCAGTCGAAAAATGATTTGTGGCGATCTTTTAGGGACATTTGATTGTGTTTTAAGGTAATACCTACAATTATACATCTTTTGAATGTATATCGATCAATTTTAAGAGAATAGGCTCTTTTAGGGACTGATTTATGACATATCATTGCAATTGAGTTGAATAGTAATGTTTTTGCTGCTATTCATTGCATTATGTCGAATTTAAATAGAGTACAAGCATTTAGAGTACGAGTCATTGCATAATAAGTCATTTTAACTGAATACATGTAATTGTGAGAGTATTCAATTAGTTGTTAATGTATTTGAATAGAATATATGCAATTATACTTTAATCTTGTCTATATGAACATTTTGTTAATATAATACTCTGATTATAAACCTAATATTTCTATAATTACTCGTCTATTTGTCAGTATATAGATCAATTTTAGGAGAATAGGCTCTTTTAGGGTCTGATTTATGACATATCAATGAATTTGAGTTGAATAGTGATGTTTTTGAAGCTATTCATTGCATTACGTTGAATTCAAGTGGAGTACAAGCATTTAGAGTACGATTCAATGCATAATAAGTTATTTTAACCGAATATAAGCAATTGTGTGAGTATTAAATTAGTTTTTATTGTATTTGAAGAGAATATATGCAATTTGACTTTAAAATAGCCTATATAATAGTTTTTTAACATAATACTCTGATTACAAAGCTAATGTTTGCTATATTATTGTATTTCAGTCGAGAAATGATATGTGGCGATCTATTAGGGATATTTGATTGTGTTTTAATGTAATACCTACAATTATACATCTTTTTATTAGTATATCGATCAATTTTAAGAGAATAAGTTCTTTTAAGGTCTAATTTATGACATATCAATAAATATGAGTTGAATAGTGATGATTTTGCAGCTATTCATTGCATTACGTTGAATTCAAGAGGAGTATAACCATTTAGAGTACGATATATTGCATAATAAGTTATTTTAATTGAATACAAGCAATTATGGAAGTATTCCATTAGTTTTTAATGTATTTAATGAGAATATTTACAATTTGACTTTAATCTTGTCTATATGAAGGTTTTTTAACATAATACTCTGATTACACACCTAATGTTTGCTATATTGATGTATTTCAATCTAAAATTAATATTTGGCAATCTATTAGAAATATTTGTTTGCGTTTTAATTTAATATCTATAATTACACATCTATTTGTCAGTATATCGATTAATTTTAAAATAATAAGCTCTTTTGAGGTCTGATTTATGACACATCAATGAATTTGAGTTGAATAGTGATATTTTTGCAGCTATTCATTGCATTACATTTAATTCAAGTGGACTATAAACATTTAGAGCACGATTTATTGCATAATAAATTATTTTAACTGAATACAAGCAATTGTGTGAGTATTCAATTAGTTTTTATTGTATTTAAAAGGAATATATATAATTTAACTTTAATCTTATTTGTATGATAGTTTTTTAATATGATACTCTGAATACACATCTAATGTTTGCTATATCGTTGTATTTCAGTCGAAAAATGATATGTGGCGATCTATTAGTGGCATTTGATTACGTTTTAATGTAATACTTATAATTATATATCTTTTGGTTAGTATATTAATTAATTGTAAGAGAATAGCCTCTTTTAGGGACTGATTTATGACATATCAAAGCAGTTGAGTTGAATAGTAATGTTTTTGCGGCTATTCATTGCATTACGTTGAATTCAAGTAGAGTACATGCATTTAGAGTATGATTCATTACATAATAAGTTATTTTAACTAAATACAAGTAATTGTGTGAGTATTCAATTAGTCTTTAGTGTATTTGAAGAGAATACATGCAATTTAACTTTAATCTTATCTATATAAAAGTTTTTTAACATAATACTCTGATTACACACCTAATATTTGCTATATTGATGTATTTCAATCTAAAATTGATGTTTTGCGATCTATTAGGGATATTTGATTGTATTTTAATCTAATACCTATAATTGCACATATATTTGTTAGTATATCGATCAATTTTAAAAGAATATGCTCTTTTAGGGTTTGATTTATAACATATCGATGAATTTGAATTGAATAGTGACATTTTTGCAGCTATTCATTGTATTACGTTGAATTCAAGTAGAGACAAGTATTTAGAGTATGATTCATTGCATAATAAGTTATTTTAACTGAATATAAGCCATTGTGTGAGTAATCAATTAGTTTTTATTGTATTTGAAGAGAATATATGCAATTTGACTTTAATATTATTTATTTGATGGTTTTTTTAATATAATACTCTGATTACACATGTAATGTTTGCTATATTATTGTATTTCAATCGAAAAATGATGTGTTGCGATCTATTAGAGACATTTGATTGTGTTTTAATATAATACCTACAATTGTACATCTTTTTATTAATATATTGATCAATTGTAAGAGAATTGGCTCTTTTAGGGACTGATTTATGACATATCAATGCACTTGAGTTGAATAGTGATGTTTTTGCGGCTATTCATTGCATTACATTGAATACAAGTAGAGTACTGACATTTAGAGTACGATTCATTGCATAATAAGTTATTTTAACTGAATACATATAATTATGAGAGTATTCAATTAGTTTTTATTGTATTTGAAGAGAATATATGCAATTAGACTTTAATATTGTCTATATGAAGGTTTTGTAACATAATACTCTGATTATAAATCCAATATTTTTATAATTACACATCTATTTGTTAGTATATCGTTCAATTTTAAGAGAATAGGTTCTTTTAGGGTCTGATTTATGACATATCAATGAATTTGGGTTGAATAGTGATGTTTTTGCATAACTCTATTAATACTTGTATTTTGTTAATATTTATTAATATAACAATGAATAATTATATAATTTTTTATATTTAATAAAAAATAATAATATATAATGAATTAGTCTCTAAAAATTTGTATTTAATTAAAATATCTCAATAAATTATAAAATAATTGTATAATTATTAATATTCATCTGAAGTAACATGATATGCTACTTCAAAAAAAGTAACATGATATGCATAAAATTAATTTTTAAATATATATATATATATATATATATTTAGTTAAAATATATTAATATAATAATAAATATGTATAAAATTATTATTATTCTGTTAAACAACATTGATATGTTGTAAATTAATGTATAAATTTAAATACAATGAAATAGTATCAAATAGTTATATAATTATAACTCTTCAGTTAAAAATAACTTTAATTATAACGAATCATTTCCCAAATGCTTGTATTTAGATGAAATTTATCAATAAAGTAATAAATAATTATATAATCACAATTTTTCAATTAAAAATTTTTAATATATATCGAATTAGTCTCTAAATACTTATATTAAATTTAAAAATATCAATATAATAATAAATAGTCATAAAATATTCAGTATTCTATTAAAATACTATGATTAATAATGAATTGATATCTTAATCTAAGTATCCTATTCAAATATATCAAAATAATATTAAATAGTTACATAATAATAAGTATTAAAATAATTTGATATGTACTGAATTAGTATTTAAATTTTTGTATTTAGCATAAATTTAATAATCTAGTAATGAATAATTAAATACTTGCATGCTATTGTTGAGTTAAAATTAATTAATATGCAATGAGGGGTCTCTAAAATAATGTATTTAGCTAAAATACATTTATGTGTCATCAAATAGTTATATTATTGCAAATGTTCAATTTAAATGACTTAATATGTATCAAATTAATCACTTATTATGTGTATTTTATTGAGAATATATAGCAATAAATGGTTATAAAATTTTTAGTATTCAGTTAAATAAGTTTAGATATAATAAATCAGTCTCAAAATGTGTGTATTCAACTTAAATTTAATAATGTAACAACATAACGCTATATGTTTTACTAGTGCTTAATTAAAATAAATGAATAAATAATGATTGAGCCTCTAAAAGTATGTACTAAGTTGAAAGTCAACGATATATTATGAAATAATTGTGTAAATTGTTAGTACTCAATTAAAATACCTTAATTTGTAACGAATTGATCACAAAAAGCATTTATTCACTTGAAAAACGTCAATATAACTATGAATAGTTTAAAAATCATTAATATTCTATTAAAATACATTAATATTTAACTAATTATTATTTAAATAGTAATATTTTATTCAAATATAATGAAATATTATCGAAAAAGTCGGTGTTTTTAATATCATACATGCCCCTTGATTGTAATATCTATTAACGCAAAGGAGTCGGTGTTTTTAATTTACGTTTTAAATCACACAATTTAATTTTGAATTAATATTTGTATTCTTATCACATGAGATAAATAGTGTAACAGGCAGAGGATAATAATTTTTTTCGTAAAAAAAATTACTCTTCATCCGACATCGATCAGATAAAAAATTACTTTTTTTTAATAAACATCCTAATAACTGCCGCCTTTTAATTAATTAAATAATTTAATTAATCAAAAAAATGTGGTTTATAAAAAAAAAAGCCACCTTTTATTTAATTAAATTATTTAATTAATCAAAAATATGACTTTCCAAAATAACTGCCAGCTTCCCTTTTTATTAATTAATTAATTAATAACTAAATTCACACGTGGAACCGAATCCTTCATTAGTGGTAAAAAAATATTAATTAGAGAAAATTTCTCCAAATTACTCAAAAGATTAAATTGAGAATTTTTATCAAAATTTAAACTTTTATAATTACTATTCTTATAAAAAATATGTTCGAGACACAAAAATATCTCTTTGTGGTATACGTACCAACAAAGTAGTTCATACTATATTGTATAAAAAATAATTTAAAATTATTTTAAATTTATTTTAAATAAATATATTATTTAAAATATGAATTAATCAAATTAATTATTATGTAAAATTAATTTAGAATTCTCAATTCAAAATTAATAAATTTAATCTAATATAAAAATATAATTCACGTAATTTGATGGAGTCGTTAAGAGAAACTATAAATATTATAATTTTAAGCTCCAATAATTTTGATAATTAATTAGGACATTAATTAATATATCAAAATTATTAACTTCAAATTACTCCACTAAAAATTTGGAATTGTACTCTTAAAATTATAAAATTAAATATATTCAAAGAATTTAAATTTTTTATTGATATAATCATTATATATAAATTAGTCTTATTCATAATTAAAATTAGGTATATTCTGTTAATATTTTTAATTATATTTTTCTCCATAAGTACTATTAATTGTTTAATAAATAATATATTTATGATCTAATCAAAATTTGAGTGCTCTATTATTTAAGTCTTGAATCATTACTTATGGAAATCATCTATTTTGCTTCTTTACGAATGAATGAATTTTATTTTATATATTAATATTTTTGATTATTTATATTAATATATTTTCAATATATCAAGAATTTGATATTATATATATATTAGTCATTATTTGATATGTTAAAAAATATAATAAAATAAATAAAATTCTATTAATTATTCAAAATTAAGATATATTTTTATATAACTATCATTAACTAATATTAAATACTCTATATAATAACATAATTTATTAAAAATTTATAATTAATCGTATTTCAGTCTTATATAATCAAATTATATAAACAATTTTATTTTAATAATCACATTATTAACAATCTGGATAACGTCTTTTCATTTTGAATATAATGAACCATAATAGTAATTATTTTTGAATAAAAGGTCCTAATTTAATTCTTAATTATAAATTAATTTAAATTATTTACTTTAAGTATTATCTTCTCATATATAATACTTATATATAATATTTAGAGTCAATTTAAAATAATCTAAGGTTTTCAATTTTATAAAACATGAAAAAAGTTTTGAAGTAATATAATTAATTAGCAAAATAATACAACTCATTTGTTTATAGGCATACATTCTAACACTTATAATTTTGCTCAAAAATTAATCTAAAATTGAATCATATTTTGAATTCAATCGAGATCAATTCAATCTAAAAGAGCCTACTATTGAATTATTTTATGGTTCGAAATTTAATTTGATTAATCCAATTTTAAATCCACATAAGATTTGGTCAAGATTACTATTGAATAATAATAATAATACATTTTCACAATAATAATAATAATAATAACTTTACTATAAAGCATTAATGTTCATATTTGTTATTTTTAGTGCTTAATATGTTGATTTAAATTAAAATAAAAAATGGGCTTACCTTTAGCTTAAATCGAATCAATAATTTTTTATGATTTAAAATTTTCATCAATCTAATATTAAGCCAATGTAGAATTGAATTAAGCCAACTCAAAATTAAATTAATTAATTAATTTTTTTTTAATATTTATAAATATTAAATTAGCTTTAGCGTGTTATTTTTTTATAATAATAATAAATAACTATTTTAAAATTTCTTTCATGACATTTGTTTAAATTCTAGTAGCTTTATATTAATTTTTTTTTTTCCATTTTCAACTGTTAGATGAAAATAAAGAGCATAATTTAAGTTAGTTAATTAATAATAAATACATTTATACATAAAATTTTAATTAAAAATTTGAAAATTATTAATTGAAAATCAAATTAAATTTTAATTAATAATAAATCAGCCAAGTATATCTCAGATCAAGATTGAACTAGAATTTTTTTATTCATATTTTAGATCAGATCAAGATTAAATCAAAAAAATTTAATTTATTCTTGGGTCTACATCAAATTAGATTAAAATTAGATCGATATCATTAACTGCCCTATACCATAAAATTAACTTTAAATTAACATATTATATCATATATAAATTTTAGTTTTAAAATTTAATCATATGCTATATCATATATTTTTTAAAATAAACAAATAATTTTATTTTATTGCAGGAATATATAAAATAATAATAAATTAATTTTACAATTTTACACATCTCAATATATAATACGAATTAATTGTGATATTTATGTAATTTATATTAATATATTGTTTAATATTTAAAGCATTAAAATGTTAACTTCACACGTTTGATTTATTACACTAATTTTTAGTAAATTTTAGTTCTCTAGAATTTTTTTTGATATATTAGTAGATAAAATTACTTTTCATTTACCAATGGGCTTGTAGAATTTAATTTTAATAAAATTAAAATTAAATTTAGATAAAAAATATTTTTTTATTAAAATTTGTGAATAATGTAAAATTAAGTTAATTATTATATTGAAATGGGTGAGATTTACGATATAATTTATTTATTATTTTAATATGTATGCAGGATGTGAAATAAAATTAATTTTTTATTTTGAATTATATATTTAATATGAAATATAATTAATTTTTAATATTAAATTTTATGTGTGATGTAATATGTCAGTTTAAAATTAAATATGTTAATTTTAAACTGGCTAAACAAGTAGAGCCTGAGTCATTCTGTTCAACCGACAATTCAACTGGATCACTCACACGAATCGGTTTGAGTTACAGTTCATTTCTTCAGGTTGTCGATCTGCTACTATGGTTATGAAAATAATTCGAAGCTACTTGAAGATTGGTCAAGCTTAGCTTGCATATATACTCAAGCTCGATCAACCAAATAATTTTTTGTCAAGCTTCGAGCTACAACTTGAGCTCGATTGTCATTAATTTTCAGTCAGGCTGCAACTTGTTTGGTTTTTGAATTGACTCAAAATCGATTAGAAAATTTTGAATTGAATTGTGAGCCAGAGCCTTTGGGAAGTTCATTTCAAGTTGATTTTGAGCGTTGAACCTGACTCACTCGAAATATGATTCGAGTTGAGTCAAAATTATATGTATATTAATTTGAATAATTTGAATATATATAATATTAATATGAAATAAGTTTATATATAAGCTAAAGTAAAAAAAGATTCGAGCCAAAAAGCTCAAATTATATTCGATTTTGATTTCAGACAATTTAAATTAAAGCTGAGTTGATCTTAAGACTTCGTTTAATTTGAGACAATTTTTTTGCTCAACATAAATTTTAATTAAAAAATTAATTTTATTTCATATTCATTATAAAAATAAATATTAGAATTAAAATTATCTCATATTTTACTTACTTTGTAATATTAAAATAAAAAATTTTTGTCATTAAATTTAAAAAATAATTTTTTTTTTATAAAAATAATTTGAATCAAACCGGGCCTGAAAGTTTCAATAAAGGAGAAGGGTTCGCCGTACATCTTCTATTCTCCCTCTCACCGTTGATCTTTTCTCAGCTCTCTTTTTGCTTCTCTTTCTACCACTTGAATAAACGAGAGAGAGAGAGAGAGAGAGAGAGGGGTGAAAATCCAACGGAAGTGATGACAGAAGAGAGAGAGCACAGTCCGGCATGGCCGAAGGATCCCCGATCGAACGAGCTTCGCCCTTGCGAGCGAGTGTGCTCTCTGCTCTCCCTGTCATATTCGTCTTCTAGGGTTTTGCATGCCTCCTCGATCGCGAACCCTTCCTCCTTCTAATGGCGTGCGTTATAATCTCCTCACCTTAATTACATCAAAGGTGTGCTCTTCTTCTTTTCTTCTTCTTTTCTTCTGATTACTTCGCGCTAATTTTAATTTTCCTCCCCTTAATCTGCATGTTTTCCTTCATGGGAGGTTAATTTAATCTTACAATAATACGAAAAACATTCTACAATGCTATTTAATTGGTTTTATCTAATTAAATGATAACATTATTTCCATTAATTTTAAGGAATAATTACCTACATGCCACACAATTTAGTTTTATTTATGTCTTACCCATCGATCTATTCTTAGTTAATTACGCTATGCACACTCAAAATATTACAAAATCTTACATACACACATTTGAGTTAAAACTTAATCAAAATCTATTTTAAAAAAAAAACATTCTGTTAGAAAATCATTAAAATTATATTTTTACTATTAATGGTATATATTTTTCTCTTCCTTAATACCACACTAAAGCACTGATTTGTCCTAAAATCAATTCACGTCGCGGATGTCTCCTTCCTTTTGCCGCCACCTAAACATTAAAGTTTTAGGATTTTCACTCAAAATATATTTAAATATCCTTAAAATAATATGATGAACGGCTCAGATTTTTTGTAATCTAACTATAGTTAGGTTATTGAAAAATTATGATAACTCATTATAATAAAAATAAGTTAAAATGTGTGTATGTAAGATTTTATAATGTTTTGAGTATGCATAGTGTAATTAACTAATAATGGATGGGTAAGGCATAAATAAAACTAAATTGTGTGGCATGTAAGTAATTATCCCTAATTTTAATTATTATTATGATAGGCAATTGTTTATATATACTACAGTTTTGTAAATATATTTCGATTACAAGGTGAATCAATTCTCTTTCCAATGAACTGACTTTGAGTCGTATATATGAAAATCGAGTTAATTTTACGTCGAATGAAATGAAACTAAATTTTGATTTAGTTTCAAGTTTGGAACTTATTTGTTAGTAATTTGAAGGGAAGCATCTATATTATATGTTGCACATATAATCCAAAAAAAAATGAAATCAAAGAAGGATCCCTGCAGAGATCTTTCAGATTAGGGAGCAGTGGAGCATATAATTAAATATATCTTATCTTGATTTCAATATACTAGTTGTTTTAAAAAATATATATTAATAACCATTATTATAAATATTATTATATTATATGATAATATTTATAAAAATTTATGTATATATAAGATTGGGGGACTAAATTTATATGTAAAGCTTGTTCAAAGTTTATGATTTTTGAATATGTTTTAGATCATAAAATGTTCTTTAATTTTCATATTTAAAATTTTGGCAAGATTTGAGCCTAACATTAGATTTGAAATTCATTAAGTTTAACGGTCAAAATTTAATCAAATTCTAACAGTGCTAAGATCTAAAAGAAAAAATTGTGAAGCTAATAATAGTAAAGACCAAATATAATAAGGAAAATTGTGCTATTAATAATGAGAAAGGCCAAATAATAACCAAAATATAGTTTCTATTATAAAGGTACTGTTTGTTTGGCAATTAAAAATTAATTTGATTTAATTTTAAGTAAGCATATCACATCATACATAAAATTTAATATTAAAAATTAACTTTATTTCACATCTTATATATATTATTAAAATAATAACTAACTTATATCACAATTCTCACATATGCCAACATAATAACTAATTTTATATCACAACTCTCACATATCCCAACATAATAGCTAACTTTATTTTATATTATTCACAATTTTTAATAAAAAAAATATCTCTATCTAAGCTTAATTTTAATTTTATTAAATTAAAGTTTACAAACAAATAGACCCAAAAGATTTAGTATATAAGACCAAGAGTAAGAGAAATTGCTAGATTAAATTATAATTTTTTAGGATCTTAGATCTAGTCTAAGAAAATTAAAAGAACAAAATTATAATTTTTATTGTAAGAAATTATGGTCAAATATTAAGATTAAGAAAAATTAGAGACTAAATTATAATTTTTTAAAACTCAAGATAGAGTTTAAGAAAAATTAGGAGAATAAATTATAATTATTTTTTTGAAGAATTATGGTCTAATATTAAGATTAAGAAAAATGGGGGGTTAATGAGGCTAAAGTGTTATTTTGTAGGTCTTTCAGATCAGAATTAATTTAAAAATAGAAAACTAAATTGTAATTTTTTATAATTTTATAAGGTATAAGCTGAAGTTAAATAGAAATCAGTAAGCTAAATTATAATTTTAAAAAATCTAAGATGAAAACTAAAGGAAGTCATGACTAAAATCAAAATGAAATTATAATTATTATGAGATTAAGATCAAAATTAACATAAATCAAGTGACCACCTTATAATTTCTTAGTATTTAAGAGGCTATGACCAAAGACTAAAAGAATTAAATAAAAAATTTTTAGTACAAGAGAATAAATTATAATTTTTTAGAAATAAAAAAAATTAGGTAACTAAATTATAATTTTTTATAATTTCCTAAGATTTAAGGTGAAGTCTAACAAAAATTAGTAGATCAAATTATAATTTTTTGAGATTTAAAACCAAAATTAAATGAAATCACAGTCCAAATTACAATATTTTTAAAAGCCTAAATTGTAACTTTTTAGACTCTGAAATCAATATTAAGAGAAGTTAGGAGATCAAATTATAGTTTCTAGGATCTTAAGATCCTATTTAAAAAAAAATCAGGGACCAATTTTTTAGTTTAACCATAGAAAATTATGATGTAAGATTAGGACTAAGAAAAATCGAAAGACTAAATTATAATTTTTATTATAGAGATCTAATTAAAACTTTAAGATCAATATTAAGAACACTTAGGGGACTGAATTATAATTTTATTGAACTTAAGATCAAAATTAAAAATAATTAGAGGATCAAATTATAATCACTTTTTATTATGAATTACAAACAAAGATTAAGATTCAGAAAATTTTAAGGACTGAATCATAATTTCTTTGAACTTAAGGTGAAGGCTAATGAGATCAACTTATAAATTTTTTTTGAAGATGAGAGACTTATGGTGAAGATTTAAGAAGAATTAGGAGACTATACTATAATTTTTTTTTCAAAACAATTAAGACCTAAAGTGAAGATTAACAAATATTGAGAGGATTAATTGTAAACAAAAGATTCATGTAGCCGACCCCACCTAGTGGGATTTAAGGCTTGATTGTTGTTGTTGTTGTATATATATATAATCTTTATCTTATGTTTGGTGACGGCAATATACTTTTTGATGCTCAAGTGCCCTGATCATAATTTTATGTGAATATCGAAAGAGATCAACCACAACTTATTAGTTAAGTGAAAGTCAAATTTTCTTTTACTAACCAAGAAAATTTGCCTTAGCGAATCGATGTCAAGGCGCTCTTCCTAATTATATATGTGAACAAAGGAGAAAAATTGACAAGTAGATAATCTCAAAAATACCTAAGAAAAAGTCCATGAAAGTGGAGAAAGTAATAAAATTAAGGCATATATAGAAGTCAAAGAACATATTCTTTCATGAGAAGTGGAGTAGCTGCTATCACTAGAGAGATCAGTGTCAAGATACTCATATATGCATAGTATATGATAGCGATATGCGGTACTTATAGAAATGAGAGAGAAGATCTTGCGAAGAATGAGTTTACAAGTTGATAATATTGTGAGAACCATCTCCAGTAGCCGAATTCATTGATAAAGAATAGTGATTCGTCATCCACCTAAAACATTTCTATATATATACTTTAGAAGAACACTTGTAAATTACAAACTACTAGAGAGTATCTCAAAAAGTTATAAAGCCTTGTAATCCTCTTTTTACAGTGAAGTTCTTTCTTGCTGAATTGCATACAATATTAATTTTCATCAAGGCATATTTTTTTATGTCAAATCAGTCTTTCTTCTCTTCGTTTGGTTCGAGCTTTTTTTTTAGACATGAAAAAAAAATTATTTTATTTTTTAAGTTTAATGAGAGAGAAATTTATTTTACTATTAGAAAGTGTGTAAAATGTGAAATACTTTAAATTCTAATATTCATATTTGTATTGGATGTGAAATAAAATTGATTTTTATAGTTAAAATTTGTGTTAAGCAAAAAATTCACCTCGAACCAAACGAGGCGAAAACTTATTTGTTGTAAAAATTAAAATCAGGACTAAAATGATATTAGTTTAAAAAAAATAATAATAATAATAAATAAATTTTTTTAATTATTATACACAAATTTTAATATAAAAATTATTATTTTACTTCACATATTATATAATTTTCAATAAAAATATGAGCTTTTTTTTCATATTCTAGATCAAAATACTCTATTCAAATATTTTAGTTTAGAATGCAGATATTTTTATTGAAAATTACTAAGTATGTGAAGTAAAATAATATTTTTTTATATTAGAATTTGTGTAGAAAAATTAAAAAATTAATTAATTATTATTATTGTTGTATTTTAAACTATATCATTTTAGTCCTCATATCAAATAGGGTCTTAGTTTGATTTTCTTTTCTTGTTTTCTTAAATCTCGAGGAGAAAATGGATTTTTTCGAGTAAGTTCTTTTTCAAAGACGGACGGTAGAAGTCAAAGGCCTCGTTTGGTTTAAGTTTTTTTTTTAGATAAGAGAAAAAATATTTTTATTTTTAAAATTTAATAGGAGAGAAATTTATTTTAATACAAAAAAGTATGTAAAATATAAAATATTTTCAATTCTAATATTCGTATTTGTGTTGGATGTAAAATAAAATTAATTTTTATAATTAAAATTTATGTTGGGTAAAAAAAATTGCCTCGAATCAAACCAAAAAGTCTCAATTTAATTATGACAAGTACAACTCTGTTTCCAATTGAGGACCTGTATATTCTTGGCCAGCTGATTTTCACATGAATTGGTTTATATAAATACATGCATTTATTTTACTAAACTTTAAGTCCTTCACAACAAATAATATAAAAAAAATATTTTATTTTACAACGCATTTTTTAAAATAATTAAGCATCAACTTATTTTAAATTATATCAATAATACGAATTAATATTAGTTTTTATAATACACTAATTTTAATTATTTATTAATTAATTTGAATTATTTATATATTTTAAAAAATTATTATGTTTTTTTATTCTTACCTGTCTTTAATAATTTAATAAAATTCTAAAATTTAATTTTTAAATTTTTTTTTGCATTATAAAAATTTCTTCAAAATTAT
>JAEMOT010002091.1:27731-75975 GCA_019297695.1 Apostasia ramifera
TATAAAATTTATAAATAAAAATAAATTTATTATAAATTAGTTAAAAAATAATTAATAATTATATTTTAATTGAAACTCAAAACTATAAAATTTTTGCAATCTCAGAATTCAAATTAAACTTTTTAAAAGATTTAGATTTGTTTATAATATCTCTTCAAGCTCAGGGTCCCAGGTGCAATTTACCCTTTGTTTTTAATTAAAACCCTGGTAATTTTCTAGGAGAGCATCATCATGCGGATCTTTCGAAGTTCTTCAAATCTGATGGATTGCTTCCTTCTGAAACTCGGCCTGCACCCCTGAAGCTCCGAGAACTGGCCCTAATTCTCTGATGCTAAACCTAGCGAGAATTAGCGAAGCGATCGCCGATCGATCCGTCATCATCTTCGCGGTGATAGCGAGGCAATCTACTTCCCTCGGGTTCTGACAAGCGTGCGCTTGGTTCGACCGTTTGGACTAGGAGGCCTGTGATCCGTGTCTTTGGGAGGTCTTGCTTACAGGTAGTTCCTGTTTCTGGCGTGAATATCTTCTCCTTTTGATCAGAACAGTCGTTTTATTTATGGCAGCCTTAGTTGAACGTGCTGTTTCTGCATATTTGGGGATGTCGAATGCAGACTTGCTCATCTCTTTTAGTTTCTCTTTGTTGATTTGATTGGTCTTGGTGATAATTATCTGGCTGCATTAAATAGTGTGTGATGAATGCTAGATTTTGTTCATTTGTGCTGATCGTGTCGTTTGTTGCAAATCAGAGGTCATAGTTTGATGTTACTCAGAAGGTAATTCGACTCTGAACCAGATCTGGGCATGTATGATATTACAATCAAGGGGCATTCGTCTCTTAGTGAGGCAAGGAGGAGAGGGAGAAACCGGACGCCGACGGGTTTTTGTTCGGGAGTAGTAAAATGGAAGTAAGAGCTCGAGCTCCCGGCAAGATCATCCTTGCCGGAGAGCATGCGGTCGTCCAGGGATCCTCTGCCATTGCCTCCGCCATCGATCTCTACACTCACGTCTTTTTCCGGCTGCCCTCGCCATCAGGTTCGTTTCTTCCTCTCGTTTCCTCTACTCAACACTTTCGATTTTTCTACTTTGTCATACTTTACATGTCTTCTGACTTTCTGATCATACTGTCCTTCTGTGCTGTTTGTAGTTTACCTTTGTTACCTTGAGTTTGGCACTTAAGATGAACCACTGAAAATGACTTTCGTTACTTCCTCATCCCTGCACTCCATTCATTTTCAAAAAAATATATGTAGCGTTTGCATCATCTTCTTCATCTTTGCCGTTTTATGGTTACCTGTTTGGTAATTAAAAATTAAATTTTAAATTTTTTTTTACAAAATTGGCAATTCAACCTAATTTTCTGAATATTACTGTAGACTTGTAGTTTGTCTACTTTAACAAGATATCTAATTTCAAAAAAAAAAAAAAGAATATCCATGAAAACATCAAAGCTGCAGTTTTTGTTTTGTGACTTCAATGGAGATTTCAGTTGAGTGGGAGAAAATAGATGACGTTCAGTGTTCCTCAGCTCCTCGCTCTTAAATGGCTTACAATATATTTTGTTAGTGATTTTAGATGATGTTCAGTATTCCTCAAATTGTCACTCTTAAATGGCTCACATGATATTTCGTTAGTAATTTCATTCTTTTTCTCTTTTCTTTTATATTACTCAAATATTTTAGAATTGTTGAATTTTGGAGCACGGTTGAGGTAGGATTACAACTTACAGGCTCTCTTTTCACAGTCCCTTACTTTCCCTCTCTGAACTTTTGTTGCTGTCGATATGAAAAATATGTTTTGCAAGTCTGTAGATTGATCACAACGACCTTGCTTTATGATGTTGTGATATAACCTTTGATTGAATGCCCTATTGTAAATAGTTGGAGAAATATGTATATTAATTTTGTTCCAAGAAATATTAAAACTTATTGTAGTCTTGTATAAGTGTAAAAACAATGGAATCTATCAAAAGTTAGACTGATAATATACTATTATTGATGTCTTTTTGAATTTTGTACATTTTTAAGAGGTTATTGTTGTGGGTGTAACTAAGTCAGTTTGGGTTGGTTCCATGCTTATTCAAGATTTGACCCATGTTAAGCCGGTTCCACTATTAGTGGAGCCGGATCCGACCCTTTGGCTTCAACCAATTGTCGATTAAACGATTTGTAATAGCCCAGGTTGATTATACATCTACAATTTACGCTGAAGGACAGCCTGACAGGCTCACACTCACTGCAGAAGCCGAATCTTGCGGAGGCTTCTAGTATTAGCCGAAAGTTATTGAAGTTAGTTCATAATTCAAGAATTGTAATACACGACTGAATTTTCGCTTTCCCTGAAGGATCCAATGTGTGAATTAAACTTGTGATTATATTTATGCGTAATGAAGTTATTGCTAAATTCCTTCATATGGAAGAACACAATAATATGCGGAGAAATAGAAGTTGTGTTTTAAGCACTTATCACAAGTCTCTAGCATTTGGGTAGAAAACTCTAACATTCCAATTTATATATCAAACCCTTCAAGACTATTTGAAAAATGTATGCACCAATGATGCTCATCTTGAATATACTTAATTAACTTGTCTATCACTAAAGTAAGGCCCTGTTTGGCAATGGACTGAAAATCAAGGCTAAAATTATCCATGGCCAAAATCTTATATTTATTTTAAAAAAACTTAAAAAATTATTTTATATCTCATCTCACACAAATTTTAACATTAAACAATCACTTTTTTTCACATCCAACACAATTCTTAATAAATCAATCAACTTTTTTTCACATCATACACAATTTTTAATATAACCAACTTACTTTATTTCACATCATACACATTTTTAAAAAATCACTAAAAATTCCAACCAAATCTTCTTTTTTTTCTTATTACCAAACAAAGCCTAAAAGATAGACTCAAAAGAGAACCCTTGATGTAATTTAATTGGAAATAAGAGCACCTTCAAGTTGCCAACGATTGCCCTCAAATTAATATTTCATTAAATAGCTTATAAGGAATTGCTAAATAAGTCACAATCCACAGACTAATACTCCATTAAATAGCTTATAGGGAAGTACTAAATAAGTCATAGCCGAGAAAGTTTTAGTAAGGAGAGTTGAGTTATTAGATACTCCCTATGTAAAAGAAGAAAAGACTAAATAAAACATGATAAAAAACTATCAGGAAAGATCTTACATATTTGAAGATAAATAAGGATTTGTTATTTTCAAGGGTGTAAAGCTCGTTTTTAGTTTCAATTTCAGTCACAAGATGAAAGTATCAATTTCAACAATTTGGATAGTTTTGATATCGACAGTTCCTTTTTTTTATAAATTATTTAAATTTTGTAAATTTAAAATTGAATTTATTAATGATTAAAAAATAATATAATATTAAAATTATTTATTTTTTAAATAATTAAAAATATACAATGTATTTGAAATATGTAACTATTAGAAGACATTTAAAATTATAAATTTTTTTTTGAGCTAGAGTTTTGGTGGTTTCAATTGAAACCATCGAGTTTGTGCCGAAACGAAACTCGGTAGTTTTTTCAAATCGGTTTCTACCAAAAGTAATCCAAAACCTGTGAAAGTTGACTGTTTAGGTTAAGTTGTAAAACCTTGGTTATTTGATAGAGTGCGATAGAAATAAAGGATTCATGTAATCAACCTCATATAGTAGAATAAGGGTTTGGTTATTGTTGCATATCTCTTCATACATGTCAAATAAGCCACAATTTAGCCTCTTACAAAACAGGCTTTTGGGAAATGTTTGGAACTATAACCCTAAACCTATTTGGATAGGTGGCTTAAAAGGGGTTAGGTAATTTAACGCTTAACCTATCCAAACAAGTTATTAATCCCAATACTTTACTTTGGGTTAGTTACCCTAGCAGCCCACCTCTAATCATGTTAACCCTGTTTAACCCAAATTTCACCTCTTTCTTAGGCTCTGTTTGGCATGAGGACAAAAATCAAGATCAAAATGGTACTAGTTTAAAAAAAATAAAAATAATAATAAATAAATTATTTTAATCATTCTACACAAATGCCAACATAAAAAATATTATTTTATTTCACATTCTCAATAATTTTCAATAAAAATATTAACTTTATTTCACATCCTAGACCAAATTACTCAATTATAATATTTTTATTGAAATAAAGTTGATATTTTTAAAGTTGATAATATTGGTCTAGGATGTGAAATAAAATTAATATTTTTATTGAACATTATTGAGTATATGAAATAAAATAATATTTTTTATGTTGGCATTTGTGTAGAAGGATAAAAAAAATTATTTATTATTATTATTAATATTTTTTAAACTAGTACTATTTTAGTCCTGATTTAGTCCTCACGCCAAACAGGGCCTTAAGTTATCTTTCTTCCTTTCTCTTCGGTACCCTACCTTAATTTAAAATACTAAGGCTCTGTTTGGTAATAGGAAAAAAAAAGAAGATTTGGTTAGAATTTTTAGTCATTTTTGAAAAATGTGTATGATGTGAAATAAAGTAAGTTGATTATATTAAAAATTGTGTAGGATGTGAAATAAAGTTGATTGATTTATTGAGAATTGTGTTAGATGTGAAATAAAGTGATTATTTAATGTTGGAATTTGTGTGAGATGAGATATAAAATAATTTTTTAAGTTTTTTTAAAATAAATTTAAGATTTTAGCCATGATTTTTAGCCTATTGCCAAACAGGGCCTAAGGGTCTGATTGTTTAGTTTGTTTAAAATTAATTAGTCTTACGGGTTTGATTGTTTAACCAGTCATATCACATTACACATAAAATTTAATATTAAAAATTTATTATATTTTATATCATTCACATAATTTAAAATAAAAATTAAATTTATTTCACATCGTATATACATATCAAAATAATAACTAACTTATATCACATCTCTCATATATTTTAACATAATAATTAGCTTTATTTCATATCATTCACAACAACAACAATAACTACATTGAAACTTTTATCCCACTAGGTGGGGTCGGGTACATGAATTTTTTATTTCTATTACGTATTAAATAACAAGTCCTTATTTATCTCGAAATATGTGAGATTTTTTTTGATGATTTCATGCCATGTATTATTTGGTCTTTTTCTTCTTTTAACGTAGATAGAATTCAATAACTCAACTATCTTTTTTGGAGCTTTTATTGACTTACAATGTATATGTTCAAACTCTTTAAGCATACTCTCCTTGAGCTTATCTTTGACTGAGATTAACTCAACTTTCTCGCGGATATACTCATTTTTCATCATATTTTTTCATGTATACCCACTCATCTATTTTTGCATTTTTATTTTTGCAGAACTTATTTTATTTGCGTGTTTTGCTCTGTGGGTTAGCATTCTGAATCATATGACATTGCTGATATTACAATTATTTTATAGAATTGACCTAAGGTTAAGTTGAATTTTTTTATTATACATCATATTAGAAATATTTCTCCACTTTAACCTTTCTACTTCAATTTTGTTGATAATATCTTTATTTATTTTATCGTTATTTTGTATAGTTAATTCAATACATTTAAATCTCTTAATCTTTTTGATAATTTGATCATCAATTGTCATTTTACCAATATATGTGCTTCCATTTTGACTAACTTTACACTCAATATATTTAAGTTTTGATCTACTAAGACGAAAATCTTTAGATTTTGATGTATTCCTTCATAACTCTAGTTTTGCGTTATTCTTTTGTCTAGTTTTATCAATAATGAGAATATCATTTGTGAAAAATATACACCAAAATATTATTTTTTGAATATGTCCAGTCAGGGTCTTCATAACTAATGCAAAAGAATATGAGATTAAAGCTAAGCTTTGATGTAATTCAATTGTAATTAAAAAATCCTTAGTTAAACTATTTTTTGTTTGAACACAAGTAACAATTATTTTATACATGTTTTTGACACTTCAATATAAGCAGCGAACTCTTTTTTTTTTAAAATTTTTTAAAGCGTTTCTCTTAGAATTTTATTATAAGTTTTTTTCAAGTTGATAAAAATCAAATGCAGATTTTTTTCTTTTTTTATGCTTTTCCATTAGACCTCTCAATAAATGAATAATTTTCATAGTGGATTTATCAGCCATAAAACAAAACTAGTTTTGTCATGCTCTACTATTACAACATAATTTCTAGTATTACAATGTACTACATCTATAATTGGCGCAATCTAGTGCATTATTTTTATTCTTATAAATAAGAACTAATGTACTCTTTCTTTACTTGTTTGACATCAGTTTAATTTTTAAAATTATCTTCAATAATCTAGTGAGCAAAGATATTCCTTCATCTCTCGTACATTTTCAAATATCTTTTGGAAAATCATTTAGTCCAACTGCCTTTTTTCACTTTATCTTCTTTAAAGCCTCTTAAACTTTAGCCTTACTAATATGTTTGATGTAATTGCAATTTCTATTTTTTTTTGAATGTTAAATTCTGTAATATCAAATGTATTGTCACAATCGTTATTGAAAAGCCTTTGAAAATAATCCATCCGTTTATGTTGGATATCTTTTTTCCTTGAAAAGTATTTTTTGATTCTCATTCTTAATGCATTTTACTTGAATAAAGTCTTTAATTTTCTTATTTTTTATCTTAACAAGTCTGTATATGTGTTTTTCTTTTTCTTTAGTATCCAATTTTTTATATAAATCCTCAAACGCCATATTTTTGTAATACAGATTGCTTTCTTGGACTCTTGTCGGGCTATGTTATATTTTTCTCAATCCTCTTTGTTTTTGCATTTGTTCCAATCTTTATGGCAATTTTTTTTTTAAACTTTTTTTTTGTACATTTTGTTTCCACCATCATGCATCTTTATTATTAGGTATTTTTCTTTTAAATTTTTTTTACACTTTCTTTGCTATCTTGCGATTGCGATCATCAACTGCCAAGCATATATGATCAGTTTTCTTCTTAATATCACACTCCCCAAGGTTTATAACTTTCTTCTTAAAGATATTCTTATTCTCATTATTTAGTTTTCGCCGAGTTTGAGAATATTATTTTAATTTACTATTTCTTATCTTGTTCATCATCTTGAAATCTGAGACTATTAACTGATGTTGGGCATAACGTCCACCAAGTACAAATAATTACATTCTTTCCAAAAGACAACCAATGAACAAATAATTAATCTGGCGCATAATGTCCACCAAGTACAGTATCTAGCATTATACCTTTCATTATTTTCTGTTGATAATCACCAGATGGAAGTTTTCGTCTTTAATTTATTTGAAATAAATTGTTGATTGTTTCCTTCTTTTTTGTAGAGAATCATGGATCAGTGGAATTTGAGCTCAAAGATACAGGCCTAATCTTTTCTTGGCCTTGTCAGAGATTAGAAGAAGCTTTTTCTTCAATTGCGACTACCCTTTCCTCGACCCCAATATCATGCTCGGGGGATCATATGCAATTGATTACTAGCCTAGTTGCAGAAAAGAACATTCCTGAAGCGAAGAGTTGGCTTTTTTCTGGCGTTTGTGCTTTTCTATATCTATATACATCAATTCATGGGTGAGAAAAATCGCTTGACACTTCAATTTGTCATCTCAGTGTGCTTCCTAAATTCAATTTTTTTTTTCCATTTCAAGCTTTAAGCCTGCAACAGTTGCAGTCACTTCTGAGCTTCCACTAGGTTCTGGCTTGGGATCATCAGCCTCGTTCTGTGTCTCACTCTCAGCTGCTTTTCTTGCACTGTCTAATACACCTTCTGTTGACGATAAACAAAGTGGCTGGCTATCCTTATCAAAGAATAATCTTGAGCTAGTGAATAAGTGGGCATTTGAAGGTGAGAAGATCATCCATGGGAAGCCGTCTGGTATTGATAACACTGTAAGCACATTTGGTATGTATCCTTGAGCGCTTTAAGTCATCTTTCCAATTTTGCATAAATGCTAGCATTGTCTTATATGTAGTTGAATGCATAGATATCTATATCTTACTTGCTTCATGCTATGCTTTTATTTAAAACAAGTACATACCTTTTGCTTTTGTTTTCATGTTCTGTTTTTTAAAGTTTTGGTGTAAGAGGCAATCAGTCTTCATGGACAATGTTTGAAATGTTTGAAATGTTTTGTTATTCATAATCAATTCATCCAGTGTTCTATGAAGTCTGAGTTGCTTTTTTAGTTTTTTTTATTCTAAGGTGTAATTTAGAGTTAACCTGAATGTATAAAGCCCTACAGGAAGTGTTATAATGTTCAAATCTGGTGAGTTGACTCGAATTCAATCTCCTACACCGCTGAAGATGCTTATTACCAATACAAAGGTTGGGAGGAACACAAAAGCTTTGGTTGCTGGAGTTTCAGAAAGAGCTTCCCGGCACCCTGGTGCTATGCATGCTGTTTTTGCTGCTGTTGATTTTATCAGCAAAGAATTTGCTGCTATAATTGAATCACCTGCTATAGATGACATCTCTATCACAGCCAGGGAGGAAAAGATGGAAGAACTCATGGAGATGAATCATGGCTTGCTTCAATGCATGGGAGTTAGCCATGCTTCAATTGAATCCGTTCTCGGGACGACATTGAAGTATAAGCTAGCTTCAAAATTGACTGGTGCTGGTGGTGGAGGCTGTGTATTGACTTTGTTGCCGACTTGTATCCTCGCCTGCTCTTCCATTTTCTCTTGTTTTCTTTCATCATAAATTTTTGTTATATTGTTTGGCTATTTTTGCATTTTTTTGCTCATCATTTACTTATTATCTTGTCCAGTACTAGGAGTTCTAGCTAATACATTGTATTCCATACCTTATATGTTGGCCTTGTAGTTAGGTCTTAGACATCAGTACAGGAAGAAACTTTTAGATAGTTCTCTATCATCAAGTTTCATAATTTGAGTTACCCGAAAGTTCTTGACCTCAGCACGCGCATTTTCATTGATAACTTTGCACACACAAGTTCGTAGGCGGATTCATGATCTGGGAAAGATGGGAGGTACATAACTAGTTTTGTTAGTTTAACCAGACAATTTAACAATTCACTTTAAAAATTGTACATTTTGCGAAACGGCGACTCCAGTTTTTGGTTGTCTTTTTAAAAGAATGTAATGACCTATTTAAATGACCTTAAGTGAATTACTTGATCCCATCTTTAGTAGTTGTTCTTGTCTGGAAATGAAGTTGATTGACAGTAGAATCTAGGTTTTTTGAAATATAATAGATAGATGACTAGAATTGACTAAAATGTGAACAATAATATCTGGCCATATTTCATGATTTCGTTGTTAGCGAGAGTTGATTATTTTGTTCTACCTAATCATGCCCCACTTTCATGCACCTAATCATGCCCCACTTTCGTGCACCTAATCATGCCCCACTTTCATGCTACTTGGTTATTTGCTGCATTATGGTTTGTGATTTTAGTGTTAAAAAGCATATGTACAATTTAACGATACAGACACAATATGATAAGGATATTGAGACATGATAAATCCAAAAAGAGGAAACAGATATGTAAGATATGTAAGGGTATAATAATTGAATATAATAAAAGTAAATAAATATAAAAATAGAACATATGTTATATTATCATATTTAAGTTCTGACTTATAATGCTCACCTAAATGACTTGTACATGAAAATTTTAAAATATTCTTTGAACTTTCTTGAATTGTATACGTTAATATTCTCAAACATTCTTGTACTATTAAAGCATTATTATGCTAATAAAAAAAACATTATTATGGGCAAACAAACCTGAAAAGTGAAATCATTCTTTAACAATTATTTAATTTAAGAAAACTTTACATTTAGAATAATATTATAAAATTTGTTCAATCGCTTCCTAATTAATTATAGAATATTTGAGTGACATTAAAGTCTCAAAACAAATCAATGGGTTAGGTTCAGCTTCAGCCTAAATCTAATTTAAATCAGTTTGTTCGATGTAACAATTAATAAATAGTATAATAAATGTTTCTTAACTAGGATGTGCTGATTTAATTAAATTAGATGTATATCATCTCTCTCCGAGTCTCTAACATATTACATAAATGGATGAAATAAAAATAAAGATCAAAGTTTTACCCTCTCTATAATACAAGCTTTGTTAAGGTAGTGAAGTGTCGTGAATGGCTTCCAATAAAAGCAACAATGTGCCTATGCGAGAAAGTGTCGACTGAGGTAGGGAGGCAATGGCATCATTGGCTTCACGAAACCACCAGAAAGGGTCTACTAAGGTAGAGGAAGCAACGACGTGCGGATCTGATTATATTTTTGTTATCGAACTCTTTTTTGTATGGAGTTCTCTGGTCTTCCAATCGCACCTACCAAGCATGCCACTTTCCCATAGGATTGTAGAGTGTAGGCATGTGTGGTCTTTTATGCATGAGCTGATTTTTTATTTTACGTTAGGTTGAACTAGCTAGTGGATATACACGAAAGGATAGAATGAGAAATGGGTATTTCCGAAAGAAAGTTGGTGTTGCACCAATTGAGGATAAACTTAGAGAAAGCCGGCTTAGATGGTTTGGACATATAAATCGTAGGCCGATTGAAGCTCCAGTTAGAAAAATTGAGTTATTGAATTTTGCTCATGTACAAAGAGGAAGAGAAAGACCAAAGAAGACATGACAAGAAACTATAAGGAGTGATTTTAGTTACTTAGACTTAGATAAAAATTTGATAACTGATAGAGCGCAATGGAAATAAAAGATTCACCATCTAGTGGGATTAGGGCTTGGTTGTTGTTGTTGTTGTTGTTGTTAGGTTGAACTAGCTAGTTCAACATATGGATCTTTTTCTTTAATTAGAAATATTAAAGCTGTATTGGACTCGTATCGATTTCTTTCTAAAAAAATTGATGCGCTGCCTGGCGTCAGGGTTACATATTGATGGAATATCAAATAATATTAGTATCTGATATAGATATGATACGTATATGTTATGGACACATCAGGTTTTATAGAATGTCGGTGCTTCGCAAGGTGAAATTTTAACATATATTATTTCGTATTAATTAACTTTATATGCTTATAAATAATACTATATTTGGGATTTTTTTGCCTATGATTTCTTCTTAAATGCTTATATTTGTTGATGCAAAAAGTGTATGGCTAGGGTTCATCGAATATGCTTGAACATCTGGATCAGAGATCACTTGAAATATGAGAAGCATAGAAAAAATATTTTTATGTGAAAATTTGAAGCATGAAGTATCACGATGTCTAGATGCAATAGCTTGAAAGAGAGCTTCCAATATAAGATGATGGTGCTCTGGAGGGATTGCGTGGTGGAGATATGTATATTATATGGACAATGCATGTGATCAACATGCCATACATATGCTTTCTCTATAGAGGTATGTAGATGCGGCTCGGGAGGTGTGGAGTGAATCGCTCTAGCGTGGAGAGACTTTCTTGTAAAAATGAAGTAATTTCTTGCGTATACCCATTGTGTGAGCTAGGTGTGTAATTGTTTTCTCTTTTATCTACACATGTGATGAACACATTCTATTGAGTTGTAGCCGCTTCCAAAATAATAATCGATGTGTGACATTCAGAATTTGATTTGTGATTTTAAAACTTTGAGCTGATTTGGACTCAAAATGAATGATTTTGGACTTAGAATAAATGATTTTGGACCTATTTATAAGGATATAAAAGTTGGGAGAATAAATTGCAATTTCCCTTAAAAAAATTGGATATGGATGGGGTTGCCAACTGCCAACTGCAGCAACCAGCAGCAACCAGCAGCGCCCAGCCTGCCTCTTCCCTCTTCCTTTCTCGGCCACATAGAGAAATAAAAAAAAGAGGCAAAGGATTTAAATCTCTTAAGTTTCTGTTTCTTCTCTCTGCGCCTTTGCCTGTTCTGTCCGCTTGTTTCCGCCAAGCCAAGGGAGAGGAGCAACAACAGTTGAAGGAAAACAGAAAAAGAAGAAGAAGGGGAAAAAGAAGAAGGAAAAGAAAGAAAAAGGGGAAACTAAAGTGGGATTTCAAGCTTTGTTAAAACAGTAAATCGGTAGGTAATTCTTTCCCTAAAATTAATGTTGATTTATTATTATGTTGTGAATATAATTTAATATTATGAGAATATGAGAAATTGTGATTTTATGCCATGTTTTCTGTTAATTGAACTAGGAAATGAGTGTGAATTTGATTATCTGTGAGGTGATGTGGTACTGATGAATTTTTGTATACCAAGAACTGACGAGGGCAGAAAGTTTCCTATATATGTGTTATTTCGACGAGGCCCCGTATACACCGGGTGATGTCCTAAAATGGAGTCACCGATACAAGGTGCGGCTCCTGCCAAGGCTTCTAGGATAACAAGCTGTAGGGATTTTTTTCAGGCTTCTAGGTGAAAGGGTATGGAAATGATAGATCCACATCGCTAAACAGAATAATGTTATGATATTATGAAATTAAATGAGTTCATGATCATGGAAATTATGATGATAATTTTAATGTAAGGCATATTGTGTAAATTTGTTTGTGTATAATTATTGACTATTCCATGATCTTATTTGTATCATTTTGTTACGATATCTGAACATGTTTTAAATATTCATATTATATGTCGGATATTGTTTTATCTATTGAGTTTGTTAAAACAAACTCCTGCCATTTTTGGTGGCAGGTTTTGCAGTAGAAGGATTACGGGACATGTTGTGAGGTACCGCAGATTGCGACAAGAAGTAGATGTTAAATTATATATGTTGCATGTTTTAAAGTTTAAATGTTTAAGTTTTGACGCTTCGGTTGCTGGTGGCTCGGCCCCGTGTAAAGAGGGCGGTCGAGTATCAGCAACCGGGACGTCACACGATGTTAAGTTCATGAACGAGAATGAAAGAGTTTCACATATCTGAAATGTCCCGCTAATGAGGATAGTTAGATAGGAATCCCGAACGAAGATGGGCATATGATGAATAAGTTATATAGGTTTATAATTATCTCGAAAGGAGAGCCATCCTGAATTAGGATAGGTACCTTGAATGAGAATGGACATTGTTTTTGAGAAGTCGATCCTTAGTCGAGAAATTCCTTTAAGTATGCTAGGGAGGTAATATACGCTTGACATGTGTATGGGCTGGATTTGGACATCGATTCTCGATTCAGGGGAACCACAATACAAGTTGCATGATCCTGTAAAACTAGGTACCTTTTTTTATCTTGTGTGGTACTGAAAACAATAATTATTGGATTGAGGCATTTGACCATGTACCCATAAACATTTTGCCTGTCAAAAATGCAGATTCTTGTAGAGTAAAGACATTGGGCTTAGAAAAGTTTTAAGTATGTCCTTGATCGAAGGGGCATGGTTGTGAAACTCTATCCACCAAATATGCTAGTCCTTCAAGTCATCAGTTGGAAATGAAAATATTACATCTATTCTATGAAGACATGGAAGGGGGCTAGGCCGTTAAAAACCATAAGATGAATGAGTCGGTCTTAATTATAGTATTCAGTCGAGTAGGAATATTCATGCTCTAGTAACATAGCCTTCAAGTGGTTGTTGTGATAAGGGACAATATTAGTTAAATGGAGAGGCTTGGTTAGGAAAATGCATTAATCAACTATGCTGACCCTCGAGGTCTTGTGCAAAAATAAGGTAATTAGGGTATTTTATTGAAGAAGTTTTGCGAGTGTGTGACGTAGGCAGTTGTGTTGTGATACCGAGATCCATTTTTGTGGGTAATTACTCGAACAAAGTGAGATCGATCTTGAATCGTGTGAAGTATTCTCGAATGAGGATATATATTGTCCATTAATTAGTAATGTCAAGAATAGTTCAAGGGAGGCCAAGCATCCTGAGAAAATAGCTCCAATGAAAATGGCTTAGAAAGCCATTAGTGAAAAGAGGTGATGGTTGTCATGAGTGTATGGTTCGAGCAAGGATGGCGTAGGCTTGAGAAGCAATTAAAGATACTTCGTGAGCAATAAGCTCGAATGAGGATGGCCTATGCTTAAGAAGTAGCTAATGATACGTCAATCGTCCTGGGCGACGGGATCAAATGAGGATGGTTAGGCTTAGGAAGCTTTTAAACATACGTTGATTGTTGTGAGCAATGGGATCGAACAATGAGGGCTTTGGCTTAAGAATCCATTAAAGATATGTCAATCGTTGTGAGCAATGGGCTTGAATAGAGATGGTCTAGCCTCGATGAGTCATTAGTGAGAAGAGTCATTAGGAGATATCAGCAAAAGCTATCTTGATATCAAGGTGGAATGGAAGAGAGGGAAAATATTTTAGTTTATAAGTTTGATGGGAAATAAAGTTATTTAAATATTGGGAGATGTGAAAGATGTAAAATAAAGTTGATTTTAATGTTAGAATTTATGTTGGATATGAAATAAAGTTAGTTTTTAATGTTGAAATTTTTTTTGAATGTGCTATAAAATTATTAAAATTTGTGATAAATTTGAAATATTCATAAAATATTAGTTAGACTTAAAATGAGCCATGAATCAAACAAAGCCTTAGAGAATGAAAACAAGGAGAAAAGACTAACTGCCTCTGTCAAGCACCAAAAAGCGAGGTCCCTGTTCCATTATTCTGAAGGAAATCAAGTATTTTTAGATCATTTATTACTTGCTGTAACAGGTGGGAGTGTCAAGGATAATTCACCTAGTTTTTCTTTGGAAATGTAATATTTAACCAAGCTGACTGCATAATTTGAAAAAAGGTTGTACTTCAGAGCGGTTGCACTGCACAAATTACCTTTCAACCTAGTGGTATAATAAATTGTTTTTAGGGACATTTATCCATAAAAAAATTCATCCACTTCTAGACTATGCTAGATGATTTATGACCATATATACGGCAAAGTTAAATGCCATTAACTCCTTTGGTGACTCAAACAAGACCACCAAGTAGTTTGCTATGTCATATCAAAAGGCATAAGAGAAATGTCTTTTTTTGATATTAACATGCACAAGAACTTTCGGATAATTTGATATTTTTATATACTTTTATTTTGCCATAACAATTATTGTATTGGATGCATCAATCAGTGGCTACTGTTATTTGGGAGTATAAGCTTTTGCGTATGTTTATGCCGTTGAAGCATGAAAATTTCTTTATAGTGCTGTTAGTTCATGTCCGATGCTTGTTAGGTAACCACAATGATGCAAATTGTAAGACTGATGTACATATCTCTTTTAGGGTATTTTGTATTTTTCCAAACTTTATCTGATTGTTAGAGGAAAAAATGATTCACTTTTTGTAAGAAAGCTTCATGGTTTCATCATAAAACAAGGAAGAATCTTTCACCCCAATATGCAAACAGAAGATCAATAATCATTTCTTTTTCAAGATCTGTTTGTATTTTTCCAACATGATCTGATTGTTAGCGGAAACTTGATTTGTACCTTTTCATATAAACCTGTATGATTTCATCATTAAGAAAAAACAATGATTTTTTACATTCTAGGTTCGTCTCAGATAGTTTCTTTTGAACTGACCAATTAATTCATTTAGTTATCACTCTTGCACCCCGCCCTTTTTTTGTAGATCACCGTTAGGTATGGTGTGCATGCATGATGTTTGTGTACCTCTTAAAATATTTATAGAAAATGACTTGTAAAAGAAGTTGTGAGCTGATCAAAAAATTGTTTAACAAATGCCATCCTATTGAAGGAGGTGCTACTACCATAATTTTATACCAAGCATCTAGGAACAAATCCATATCCTTTTATTATTCATGAATGTGCATTTAACATATATAATACTGACTTGTATATGCTTTTGCACATGTGATCGCTTTAGTAAAGTTTATAATTTCTTATGCTCATGAAAGCTGTAATGATTAGGGAATGTACTAGAAGACAGGTTGTTGTCTCTATAGGATGAAAGCTGAGTAATATCTAAATAGAGAAAATAAATTACTTAATTAGTATTATCAACAATGATGAATAACTCAAATCAACTTGGTGTGCAAATTGTGCATATGTTGCATCTGTTATGCATATTTGGGAACATTGATGAGAATACTGCTGTTGTAGTCAAAGCGATAGTGGTTTCACTTGTATGTTACTTTTGGGATATACTCATTTGGAAGGAAATATCATGCTTTCGTACATGCTAGGGATTGCATGACTTCTGTTTTATTTTTCTCACTTCAAGAAAACCATGTGGGTCATGTCTTTGTGTAACATTAGCCTTGATCTTGATGAGTATTCTCTAATACTTAACAATAGATCAGTATTATCAAACACAGTTATAGACAAAGTTGTTGATGACCTCGAGTCATGCGGATTCCAATGTTTCAAAGTGGAAGTTGGCGGGAAAGGCCTCGAAGTCTGTTTTGCTTGATGCACACAAGTTGAGGTTTGATTGCAGGCACTGATTGACATCCATCGTTTTTTTGTTTTTTGTTTTTTCATTCTATATGATTCTCTTGGAATAAAGAACAGTGAAAATGCTTCTGTTGACTATGTATCAATTGGTTTCCAGTCTACAATTGTTCTGTGACTCACGTTCAGCTGTTGATTTGTTAAATTATTACAATCCATATTTCTATTCTTTGCGTAGTAACCTGTTTCTCCTGTTACTCTAAATGCAACTATTACCCAGTTACTCGAAAGAAACCATTACCCAATGTCTGCAGGATGTAGGTTTCTGTTGTTGATTGGCAAAGAAAACAATTGGACCAGCTACTACCAGGGATTCTTCTGCTCAAGTTGTTGAAGGTAGGAAGGATGTTTTTACTTAGTTTCCAGGCGAGGAGCTTGAAACTAGGTTCGCGGAGGTTCCATATTGCTTTCCATGTAGACCTTCGACTTGTTTGAGAAGAGGTCGGTGCCATTGCTTAAGAGAGATTCACTATGTAGATTTTTTTTGGGTAACAATCCACTATGCATCCTCGTGGGAGTGAGGATCAAATAGTTGAGAAGAGAAGCGGGCATGCTCAAGGGGATTGGTTTTTTACTCGAGTTCATGCACCTCTTGAGATGAAGCCTATCCATATTTGGTAGGAATTGCACTTAAACAAGAAGATCCATAAATAGGAAAGTGGAGGTTTAGAAAAGCAGTCATGCTTTAGGGGGATCAGTTTTTGACTTGAGTTCATGCACCTTTTGAGATGAAGCTTATCCATTGGTGGAAGGAGTAGAACTTAAACAAGACTATACACAAATAGGAGAGTGGAGCTTTGAGGAGAAAATCCATAAACAAATGGGTCTTCAATGAGCTCAAATACATTAACCCAAAGAGTTGGTCATTGAGGGTTATGTAAAGCTTGTATTGTAATGTAATACTTGGACACATTTTCAAAGGTCTTATTTGGTTGGGGGAAAAACAATTTCAAATTTCTCCAAAAAAATTTGCATCAATATTTTATATTTATTTCACATCATATATGAATTTAAATATTTAAAATCAATTTTATTCTACATTTTACACAAATCTCAATCGTAAAAATTAACCTTATTTTACGTCCCACACATACTCCAATAAAAAAAATAAATTTTATTTTATTTTCAACATATAATGAAATAATTTATTTCACATTATAACGTTAAAATATTTTTTTCTTTCTATTTCATAAAAACTTCAAACATAATATATTGCATTCAAATAAGGCCAAACAGTGACATTGCTATTGCATTTAACTAAAACATGGTACGATATGTTATAAAGTCAACTAATATTCACTTTAAGGATGTTGCAAAAATTAATGGAAGGGGCATACCTCTCTTCCAATAAAACTTAATGCAGCATAGCACGTTAAAATATCGGTCGCACTATTTACATTATGCTATATATTTGTAATCTTGAAAAAAAAAATTGATTAAAATGTTCTCTGTATGCTCGAGCACAAGATCCTTTTGAGAATCATGGAAGAGGCATACCCCTCTTTCAACAAAAATTATCTAATGCAGCATAGGGAAAAACAAGTTCTTGATCATTCAGCGACCTATCATGCACTTGGAAACCCTGACAGTAGAGATTGCGTCATTACGAAGACTAACTATTCGTTTCGCAGGGTGGGTTAGTATTAGTATTACACTTTAGTATGATAAAGCTATCTTGGTGGGATAAAGCATTCTTATTGGCCCTTTTTCGTGCTATCACATCATATTAACATATGGTGTGAAGTCGAGCAGGTATATCCTGGATATAAGTTCTGTAATTATGCTGATTACATGGAAGACGCTTAAGTCTATTGTGAGTCCAGACGGATGTCTCTAGGGCGCAGTATGTCTCGTAAATGATGACACACAAATGCTCTCTGACTGGGCGATAATGGCAACCCTCTAGCGGACAGAAAGAAAGCAAGAATTCCTCCAGGCAAGTGTGTCAAGAGCCTTCGATCAAAGGATTCAGAGACAGTCTTTCAAGCCGGGAGACTTAGGGTTCTGGAAAGATCACGAAAATCTCAGTGGAAGATGAACCCATCTAAAGAGAAAGGAAGGGTATGAATTGAGCTAACGCCCTCTCCGCATCAGAAAGAGGGCAATGAATTGAGCCAAGCCCAATCTTTTTATAAACGAAGAAGTAAGATACATTTATAAAAAGCTTTTTTATGTGAAGTTGTTCGCAACATCAGAGGGGTTACACCCTGGAAAGCACCATGTGTGTGTTCCCGACGCCAAAGTCCGTAATCTCACTCTCTTAAGAAAGCAATACCGATCTGGTTTTATGGAAAGAAACAAGAGAAAAAGAAAATGGAGTACTCGCAAGAAAGATCGAGAAAGACCCTAGTTTCCATTCTGCAATCTTGAGAATTTGACTTTTTTTTTTAATTAAAGTAAAACAAAAAACAAAACTTCTCTCTTCTTCTTCTATTAGGAAGAAGCGCCTCGAATATATAAATCATAATAAATTTGGAATAGTAATTTCATTTTTTTCTGAACAAGAAGACGAGACACCAGATTAGGAACTTGGAATATAGGCAGCCTGACGGGCAAGCTAATGGAGTTGGTGAATATTATGATTCATAGAAAGATTAATATTTTGTGCCAGCGATGATATAAAACTGTAGTAAGACCAGCGATGATATATGATGCTGAATGCTGGCCTGCAAAGAGGAAACATATAAATAAAATAAATATTGTAGAAATGAGGATATTAAGGTGGATGTGTGGATATACACGAAAAGATAAAATGAAAAATGAGTATATCCGAAAGAAATTTGGTGTTACACCAATTGAGGATAAACTTAGAGAAAGTCGGCTTAGATGGTTTGGACATATAAATCGTAGGCCGATTGAAGCTCCAGTTAGAAAAAATTGAGTTATTGGATTTTGCCCGTGTACAAAAAAGAAGAGGGAGACCAAATAAGACATGTCAAGAAACTATAAGGAGTGATCTTAGTTACTTAAACTTAGATAAGAATTTGGTAACTAATAGAGCGCAATGGAAACAAAGGATTCATATAGCCGACCCCACCTAGTGGGAGTAAGACTTGGTTGTTGTTGTTGTTGTTGCTTTTCTAAATGATAATCCTGTGACAAAAAACTTATTCAATGAAATGCTCTTTCTTCCTTTCTTTTCTAAGTATCGATATTTGAATTTCGCAATGTGACTATTGAGGGGATCGAGGAGACTTGCGTTGCCTAATAGGCCTTGATTTCTAGGCTGATCAGATCAGACGGTCAGACTACGGGCTCAAGAACTGGAATCGTTGGGCTAAGGTCTATGAAAAACCCTGCGGCCGCAATGGTCCCCACTTCCACCACTTCTTTGTGATTACGATAGCCAAAAAATCACACAGCCGGGTGAAAAAGATGTGGGATGACTTTCGGGTTGTGGCCGAAGAGATGTGTTGTCTTCCTTCACATACCTTCAATGTGAAGGTTGAGCAGGTTTGGGGAAGGGATCCTAGAATAGGGCTGGAATTCCCTTCAGCGGATGCAACGTTCAATTCCTCGCCAAAGGGGAAGATCAAAGTTTGTTCACCACCTCAACATCACCACCTCCGCGTCAGGCAGTTTCTCCCATTTTAGCCGGAGTTCGTGAATGTCTTCAACCAGTTCGACATCATCCCTATGTAGCTCTCACCGAATGTGGTGATAATGATCTACTACTTCATCAAGAAGCTGCAACGGTGAAGGATCCCCTAAGACATAGAGATCTTCAAGGCAGTCTTTCAATGGGAGGCGAACCCCCGCTTTCACGAGTGCTTCGTCCTGAAGGGAAGATTTTGCTAAGTGTTTAAGGTAAGGAACACCGGATTTGCTGACTGGTATAAGAGACTTCTTCGTCGATCCTAAGAAAGTGAGTTTCATTATTCCCTGAGAGTTGGCAAAGTGCGGTTCATGGGGGAAGGGATCTACTTCGAAAATCTCTACTTTTGAGTGGTGGATGAGATCCGAAAGCACATTCACGATGTGGAGGACTATTTACGAGAACTGGAAAATGATGTGCGGGCTTACACAAGCAAGATTTCTGACCCTTTCCTTGATCTTGGTTTGGCGCTAACGTTCTCCCTTGACAGGCCTCCTGCGGCGAACTGGTGTGGTTCCGTCTCTGCCAGATTGGGAGCAAAAGAGTCCCTCTAATATTTGTCATATTTTTATAGGATAAATGTGTGCATATTTTCTTATAAAATAATGTAAAACTTGTAAATATATATGAAAGTCTTGAGCTTCTAAAAATCAATAGATGATTTTGTAAAGATTATTTCACATGATATATAAATTTAAATATTAAAATTTTATTTTATTTTTTAAAAATAAATTAATTTTTATTTCATATTTTATATAAACTATAAATTTAAAAATTAATTTTATTGTACATTATAAATATTTTTTAAAAATAATTATTTTATTTTACATTTAAAATAATTTTTAATAATAAAATAAATTTATTTTATATAATAGTATTAAAATATTTTTTTAAAAAAAAATAAAATATCCAAAAATATATTCCAATAATTTTAAGGTCTTTTTTTATAGAAAAATAATTTTAACACTTCGCACTTTCTCTTTCTAACTGATATATAATTTGTATAACAAATAATTTAGTAAAATAATATGAGAATTTGATTTTAAGTTTTAACTTGAAAATCAATGTAACATAAAAAAAAAAGAAAATTCGTTAAAAAAAAAGAAAATCAATTTAATCTGTTGGAACGAATTTTGCGCTCAAACTCGCGGAAGCCAGCCCTAATCGTCGGCGAGGCCCGTTTGCCTGCGTTTCCTTTTTTTTGTTTTTTTCGTTTTATTCTTTCGACCGCAGCGCGCTGAGGCACTCGTCACCGAGCTCTGTTCACGGGCGGCGCTGCGACCACCTTGCGGGAGGCCGAGGTCTTTGTTCACTTCCGAGTCCCCGGGAGCCCATGCCGCGGGTTTTCTGACGCCGTGCTACCCCCGCCATCGACGCTGGGTAGTCCCAGACTTCTGTTCCCGAGGACTGTGAACTAACGGATCCTTCAGCTGAACCAGATCCCCATATTTAATCAGAGACTGAACTCTCCTAATCGAGGTAAAGATCGCTTCTCCATTGAAATAATTCTGGTTGCTTGACTTTGTAAGGGGTCCCTTCTTTTGAAGTTAGGAGAAAGTCGGGGAGGAAGCTTCTCAAAGAAGGTTATTATCAAAGATAACTTCTTGGAAATATCAACCGAATCCAAGGATCAAGCTGTCGAGGAGAAAGCTCTAAGAAGGTCATCATCAAAGATAGTTCCTTGGAATCATTAATCGAGTCCAAGGATTAAGATGAAGTTTGGTAACCTTGAACAAAGAAGGGCCATAATGGAGTTTCTGAAGAAACCAGTGTTTCTGGAAAAGAAAACCCTGGTAACCTAAGCAGGATTTTTGAAGGAAAATTGATTTGCAAAAGGAAACTGGTTTTGGTGAAGGAAATTGGTTTATAGAAAGAAATTGGTTTATAGAAAGAAATTGGTTTTGAGGATATAGCCTTTTCATTCTTTGGAATGGAAACCCTTTTCGAAGAAGTCTTCCAAGAAGTAATCTTCGAAAAATGACACTTAACTTAAAGTGTTTATTCACCGAGAAAAAATTTCCTTTAGTTGAATTGAATGAGTGCTTCTAGAATATTAGGGATGGCAGAGTGGTTATGTGGATCTGTAAATAGTTGTGGAGCAGGGTTGTGTGAGCCCACAACCAAACAGTTAACCAGAGTGCCTGCATGGGATGAACAATATACATTTGCATTCTAAGAAGATTATACTAAAGATTGTTTCCTATTAAAAGGGGTCGTGGTGTGAGTTCACTGTTTGGTTGATTCTTGTTAAAGGAGCATCTACCAAGTTAAAGTCAGTGCTCCTATGTAAAGAATATCAAAAGATCTTTATAGAGGTTCTCATCAAGGTCCAAGTTGCCAAATATGAAATTCTTCTCTTTAAGGGCTTCTAGGTGGAGAATGTGAGCGACACAATGCAACCGATGTTAGGAACTTGAAGAGAGGGGGTTTGAGATGTAGGGAAAGGATATGTGAGGTCTGTAGTTTGGACAGAATATTTTTGGTGACTCAATAAGAATAAAACTCATTGAGTCATTTTATCGACACTTTGGAGTGCGAGAATGGGAAGACGCAAAGTGAGAAAACAAGGTTCTTAAGTAAGGACCGTTTACGGCTTAGAGGCCATAAATTCACAATATCTCTGATGCCATTATGACGTAGGTAAAGTGGGAATGCCTACATTTTACCAAATAGGATTAGCTAAATGAAGAACTTCCACGTTTATGGAATTGTACTAGTGAAATTCAGCACTAAAATTGAAAGGAATAAGGAACGACTGGTGATGTCTCTCTCGAAGGACCATTCGAAGGGGCAGAGCTTAGCTGCTCAGAGCCTTTCTTCTCCTTCCTACTTGCTGTTGGCGTGTCCAGGCTTGCACCCGGCAACTTTGCCCTAGCCAACGGGGATGATGAGCGAACTCTATGCTTGTTGACCTGTTTGGTGCTTTTGCTACTCTCTATCTTCTCCAGAACCTGCGCCACCACTCCTCCATCTTCATCCTTATTGTGTCAGCCATGGAGATGTGGCGAGGAGGGTGAACTCCCCCTCGATCCTGCTCCACCTAGCTCTTTTCCTTAGCCAAATCTCACGCCTTTGCATCTACTAGCTTCATCTTTTTCAGCTTGTGCGTGGGATCCTACAACAAACCTTGATTTTGAGGTTGAACAATTGGACATGAAGACAACTTTTCTTCACGGAGATTTGGAGGAGGCCTACATGATGCGACTATAAGACTTTGAAGTAAAGGGGAAAGAGCATCATGTCTACTAGTTGAAGAAAATCGGATATCTTCGTGGCACATCTAAGTTGGCTTTGTGGTTTGGAAGAGAGCAACCAAAGATTATTGGCTACTCTGATGTAGATATGGCCAGAGATTTGGACTCCAGGAAGTCAACTTCAAGGTATCTAATACTAGTGGATGAGGAGCTGTTGCATGTTAGTCCAAGGCGCAAAAGTGCGTTACACTTTCGGCAACTGAAGCTGGGCTAATTGCAACAATAGAAGGCGGTAAAGAGATGATGTGGATGAAGAGGATACTCGAAGAATGTGAGCAAAGTTAAGACGAATATTCCTTGCATTGTGGCAGTTTAAGTGCTATTAACCTAGAGAAGAGCACCCGTTTCACTCATGGTCGAAGAATATTGAAATTCCTTATCACTTGACAAGGGATTTGCTTGAGAAGATGTTATTGGAGAAGATTCACTTCGGGAATAATCCATTCGACATGCTGATGAACTCACAATTAGAGCCAAGCATGAAGTTTGTAAAGCTGCATCTAGCTTGGGATTCATCTCATAAGAGTTTGTTGGGATCCTCTTTGAGGTATGGAGGAAGTCGAGGAGAAAGCTTCTTAAAAAAGGTCATCATTGAAGAAAGCTTCGTTTGAGTTATGATGAGTATTGAAATCTCGATCATGGGGTTTGATGAAGTACCCTTGGAAACATTGACCGAGTCCAGGGATCAAGCTGAGGTTTGACAATCTCCAATGAAAAGGGTTACAATTGAGTTTTTGAAGAAACTGAGGTTTCTGGAAAAGAAAACCCCCGGTGACTTAAATAGAGTTTCTAAAGGAAGTTAGTTTATGAATGGAAATCAATTTTGCAAAAGGAAATTGGTTTGTAGGAAGGAAATCGGCTTGGAGGGTGAGACCCAAAACCCCTTTTAAAACAAGTTTTTCAAGATTAGTGTTTAATTCATGGAGATGAATTTGAATTCCAAGGGTTGCTATTTTGTTTACTTAGAAGATATTTTCTCTAATTGAATTAAATGTGTGCTTCTAAAGATCATGGAATCTCATATGGTTACAGGAAGTGTCCACGTAGACATTCAAATTGTTGTGGAGTAGAAGTCACATCAACCCACAACTGAATTGTCAAAAGTAGTGCCTGTATGAGATAACAGTATGCGAGGGAATTTTAAGAAGAATAAATTGAAGACATTTACTCCTTTTTCAGGCTATAAAAGGGGATATGGTTTGAGTTTGCTATGTGGTTAGTGTTGTTTATAGGAGACTCTTTCAAGGTGCAGTCAGAGGTCTGTTGTGAAGAGCATTAGAAGATTTTCGCTGAGAGGTTAGGCCCAGCGGTGTTGATCTGAAGTAAGAGTGATCTAGTCTTCAAAGTTGTCCTCAGAGAAGGAGAGGAAGAACAGAGAGAGGTTTCTATTTCCATTTAAATAGTTTTAAGAGCAAGATACTTGTATTGTAATTTTTCGTTGAGTCACTAAAAATTACCATCCAAACCAATTTCTATGTAATCTAGTTGATAGGCTTGTGGAAACCATGGCCTATTTCACTTCCCATGTAAAATTTCTTTAGCTGCCTATGTTATAGTAAAAAATCCTTAGAAAAGTGTTATTCACAGTTTGCTCTTTTGTGTTTTTTTGACAATGCAGATATTCATCTTAGACGAGATTTCAGTGCGTGAATAGGGTTTCATGATGTCTTCGATCTCTAGTGCATGCTTCATTTCTTGAACTTCCTCTATTATGTTATCTGATATTTTATTTGCAAGTAGATTACTGTTTTTTTTTTGTCTAAATCGTGAATTTCTATTATGCTGTTTCTCCACTTCCATTATGAATAGTTTGTGTAACTTTATTTAAAACATCTGATTCAGACTTTTAATTAGAGCAGCTATTGGGTAAGTCTCTTGAGCTTGCTTCACATGATCTCATTGTGACTAGACCAGCACATGCGTCTTTTGCCTGACCATAACTCTCACGTAAAAACAATCTTTCTGTAATATTCCCTATTAGGATTTGTGGATATTAGAAAAATTTTCTCTCCTTTATTCAACTTTCTAGACAATTGTCCCTTCTATAGCATGTTGATTTGGAGCCATGAAGAAAGCTGTTGAAGGGGGCGAAAGCTGAATTCCAGTCAGGACATACTGGAGAGTTTATCACCATGAGTTATTTGTTTTGTCTTTATGATCTCTCTAGTAAGATCAATTAAGAAGTTGAATTAATATGTTGGTTATAAGCCTTTTTTTTTTGCACACATGCAGTTTAGAATTATCAAGGATTTTACGATGAAAAAGTATTTATCTAGTGTACTTATAACTCAACTGTGCCTTATTACTTAATCGAAGTTCTTACATATTCTGTCAATATATTATTTAATCTTGAACTTAATGTTTTATGTTTAATAAAGAAGACATTCTTCTCTGTTTTGAGAGGATCTAGACATCCTGAAGCTCAAGAAGTGCCATTGTTCCTTAGATGTTTGGCTTCATTATTGGAATAATTTTGGAGCTCTTGTTGCTGTCATTTGTTTGAAGGCTGCTGTTTGGTTTGGCTCTATGACATGCCCAATTGGATCTCTTGATACGTTTCTTGTCAAAAAAAAAAAAAGAAAAAGATCCTCTTGAAGAAAGTAAGTCATTTCCTCAGTGTGATTTGTATAATTGGAAGTGGGTGAGGTTTCTCGAACACTTTTTAGTACAAAAGATTTATGACTATGGTTAAATAGTTTTATCATGACCAAAATTTTCAAGATACTGTAAAAATTTGTTAATGTTTAGACATATGAACCTGCAAAAAGATGAGAACGCAGTATGCTGAAAACTTTTGAAATGGATACATGTTAGGTTGACATACTTGAAAGTTCTTTCTCACACTCAACATTTTTTTGGATGTATTTTTGGCCTTCTTTCATGACACTGTGATTTTCCATTTCGATAGCCTTCATCTCCATCTGATAATGTCCGTTTACCTGGCACTTTAAAAGCAACATCTAATGCTTGACCTGCTTGATTTGACGTTATTTACAGGCGTCTGAGTTATGGTGTGCGTTAAAGAAGGTGATAACGCACTTGTTTATATTTCAAGTGTGTTATAAATAAGCACTAATGAAATTGCAAAGAATTGGTAAAAGAGAAATCAGCTTGCACTTAAGCACTGCAATTTTGCAGGCATAAATTGTAATATCTACGATCTTGTAAATTTTTGAATGTTGTAGTACCTCATGATCTTCTGTTCTAAACAATCTGACAGTAGTCTGAAGAGTGTCGTTCTTATAGCTCTATGAGCTTTATTAGACAGATGTACGAGTACTTCCCTTCAACAGAAAAGGTCTAAAACTTGATTACAACAGTATGATTGTCTGGTAGCATAAATGTTTTTTTTATTGTCTGGTAGCATAATTGATTTAAGATGATCTGAGAAATTATTGTCACCTCATCTAGTGGTTTGCAGGGTAAAGTTTCTGTTATTGTTTGTTTCTTGTCGTTATCTGTTTTTGTCTTTCTTCTTATTTTTATGCAGCTCTTCTCATGGAGGCAGGACATTTAGAATTAAAAACACTGAAGGAGTACAAACTGTATCCTGCTTTTGTGCCAAAGCTTGAATCTTTACTTCTTGACGTGTATGCCAGATTGTGTCCTACTGCTAGTGATTATGAGAAACGCAGACAATTGGTTCAATCGTACAACGTAATTGCAAAGAGTGTTTTTGGTAATAGATGTTCTAATCATTTGTAGCTTACTCTGCTGAATTTAATGCTCTTTGCTAAATTTTACCTGATAAAGTTGATATTGATGATTGTTCATTTCATGGTTGACATGATTCTGTTCATTCATGGGAGCTTGAATATTTGTTATTTTCTTGCTCAACATTGTCCGATTAATGCTTGATGATTTTGATTATAGTTGTTGAGTTCTGTGAATGGGTTTGCTATTCTAGAAATAGTTCAAATACAGGATAATAGATGGGATGTTTCCATCTCTACATTCCTGCTGATTGTGAACGTGCTCTTGCTGCAAATTTATGCTCCCCAGCCTCATATTATCCTAACTCTGGCCTTACGTGACTATTTTGGTTAATATACTTTCTCATTCCTTAAGTTAAATCTTGCATGTTATGTTCTTAACATTTAGGATTTCTCCATTTTGATCTATAAGTTATATAAAGTAGAAATAAGATGTTTAAACATCTTATGCCCAGATATTAATTGATTGCCCTTTAATAACTCGTCATTATTATTCCGTCATCTTCGTATATACCGTAATTTTAATCTTTGCTCTATATATTGAACCCTGTTTCATATTTTTACTCCATGGTTTGAACTTTTTGAAGAATTTGATCATTTACAAATAGCAGGCACAATGGTCCTATTTTGAGGGAAAAATAGGGATAATTTCCTATATGCCTCACTAAACTAGCTTACTTATACATTTCACATTGATATATGGGAAATTATTGTTTGCATTCTGTAAAGTGAATATAAAATTATTGTGACACACCATGTTATCACTTGTGACTGAGATTAGCCTGTAGTTGAGTTTAGAGTAACCATGGATGTGTGAAGAAATCATAGCCATCCAGTTGATTTAAGATGATCAGAAGTTACATCCACACACTCGCCTGGATTTCTTTTCTCTCAATGAGCATATCCAGTGAGGCAAAGACGATCCAATGAGGTTGGAGTTTGGAGATGAAGGCACTGATGATGATGATATTTGGGGAGGGAGATCCATCCTTTCTCTCTCTTTCTTTGTGTAAATTGGCAAGGAAGGTGCGAAGCTAAGCCAATCTGGCAAAGGAGATTCAACTCTAGTGCATGCACACATACTCTCTCTCTCTCTCTCTCTCTCTCTCGACAAGAAGATCCAGTGAGGGAGGCATTAGAGATGGAGGTCCAGCCGCTTGTTGGAAATGCAATCCGCCAGCATCGAAAGCAATGATGTGGAGGAAAATCTTCGAAACCCTAAATATAATGGCATAGTTTATAATTAAAGTGAAGCTATAAAGATATGCTTATACTTGAACTAGATTTTGATGGAAGCAAACTCGAGTGTGTAGATGTAATATTAAACTGGATTATGTTTTGCAAAAATAATTCACCTTGCATAAATGGAAAATATGTAAATAAGATAGATTACTATGGCATATAGGTAATTATTTTGAAAATATAGTCTACTTTTCATTCTAGTTGGTGCTCTGTTATGCATCCTTAACTAGTTCGACATAGCTTTATCCTTTCTTCCTAAGATTGGACTAAATAGTCAAGTTACTCGGTCATATTTTTTTCTAGATCAATAAAACCATATGAAGACATGCTATTTGCTCTACTCTTTATACCTATGAACTAATTATTGTAAATCTTGTAGTTGCTTTAATTTTGATTTTTATGGTTTGAAATAACCGCTTTCATGTTAATGCGGACCTATTAAACATTTTTGAACTTTTGTGTATAATATTGAACTTGTATTGTGTGTAATATCCTCTTGACTTGTTTTTCCTTTTAAAGACATTGACCTGTTTTATCATTGTCTTATTCAATTATTCATGGAATAACTTAATAACTTTTGATGAACTTCTATATCATCAATTTGTAAACTTTCTGTAATTATTTTCCTTTTGTTAGATGAAACGTTAATATGATGGGAAGTGTTAATTGTCTGGCGCCAAAATTTTTTAAAGTACCTGATTAACAGCCTTTTTAGTAATTATCGTAGAATAGAATTTAATCTTATACCAATTACCATCAATTACATTATAGTACCTGATTAATAGCCTTATTAGTAATTAATGTAGAGTAGAATTTAGGGGGCATTTGGTTCCAGCATTATTTTGATGATGTCTTGACATCTAGATGTTATCTTTTTAGTGATAATATTATAATATTTTACAAGATTTTTTACACATCATCAAGCCAAACAATTATTTTCTCTAGATAGCATAACATAACATCAAGATAACATTGAATCAAAGGCCCTCTTAATCCTATGCCATCTATCATCATTTATATTATATTGGAGATGTTTTCTTACTGTTTAGTATGGTATGATATTCTATTTTAGGTGAATATTTATATTACGATACTAATCTGCTTTACGCAACAAATCAATTATCTTGAGAAGAGAGATCAATATAATGTTAACAGAGTAAAATTCATCTAAAACACATATTATCAAATGATTGTGTTGGATAACTACAACACTCTTAGCAAAGATTGAGTTTGACAATGTTCTCTTCTGCGTCCTCTTAGTTATTCTTAGGGATATTTACTTACATACCCTCAAAACTTAAAGTTTACCTACATTTCACTCTTGTCATAAATTTTGAACTATGGGGTAGCACGTATTTGACAAGGGGTATAATATTCAAAGTTTTGTGTGGCATGTTTGTAAATGTCCCTTATTCTTAATAATTTATTTACTACAATAAATAGTTTTTATATGTTACTAATCTCATCATGCTTTTATTTGTTATAATTGTAGAATAAAATCATGTATCTGTGCTATATGTGTAATTTTTTGCCGCAAACGCATAGACAGGACACAAGGAAACGATATGGTGCGACACGACGATATGATCTTTCAAAATATAGGACACACGCGACATGATATGCCAAATATAATAATAATAAAATTAATAATTTATATATAAAAAAATACATGAAACATTGAATAAACTTGAATTTTCAAATATAAACAACTTGTGAGTAGCACAAAAATTTCATAGGATCAAGATGAGAACATGAGAAGAGATATCATCGGCGTTGAAGAGTTTTGAAATGTAGATTTAGAATTCACTTTGTAAAATGAATGAGAGAATAAGAGAATGTAGTTTTGCTTATTAGGACAATCATAACGAGGAAGATAATAAGAGAAGGTAAGAGCTCTCGGTATTGAGGATGAGATAAAGATAAAGATAAAGATAAAGCTATATTTTCAAATTTTTTGCGATTGGTTTATTTTCGTGAGGCTCGAGGGCAGTGAGGGAGGAAGAAATTTGATTTAATTTGGTTGACTTAGAATTTTTACTTACATTAAGTAAAATTTTAATAATAATATAATGTATGTTTTAGTTTTATTAGATAAAATTTTAAGAATAATAAAAAAATTTAAATATTAATAAAAATAATAAAAAGAGGTAGATGTGTTCATAGGTTTTAATCTTATGTTTAATATTATTAAAATTATTAAAATTATTATATTAATAAATAGATATAACATTAATATTAAATGCATCCAATTCTCTAATATGTGTCCTAAAAATTTCTTGTATCTCAGAAATATTCTAAAAGTATTTCAGAAGTGTTCTTGCATGTCTAAGAAGTATTTTTTAGTCTTTTTTAATATTATTTTATTAGGATACGCCATGTGGTATGTCTGACACGATATTCCCGAGTGTTTTTGTGTGTTCCCCTGTATCCATGTGTCCGACACGGACATGACATAATTTTTTGAAATGTTTATGTTTCATAGGCCACAAAGATCTCTTTTTAATAATTGTAACATCTTATTGTATTTATGTAGTTAACTTACATTCTGTGATGTGGTTTTAGGGTATACATATAGAGATCAACCAACAATTTCATGAGATTTTATCAGAGGAGATATTTTTTAATTGATAAACAAACCCAGAAAGAACTAATTACAATCACTAAAAGCCAATTTGATTGAAGGAAATCAATATTTAGCTTAAAGATAAAAGTTGTCTAAACTTTCAAATTATCAAAAGTAAGGAAATATAAGGAACTAGTTAGTTGCACGTGCTATGCATATGCACTATTGAATTTTCATAATTTTATAGAAAGTAGTATAGTGCATGTGTGGACTGATGGACTTACCAGTCTTAATCTTCTACTGTACATGGACAACTGTGTGGACTAACGGATTTACCAGTCTTAATCGTTACAAAGGACATTGCTACCATATCAAGGTCATTGTTGGGCAGGAAAATCAATATATTGCTTATGTTGCTTATCCTTTAGATCTTTTTGAAGAAGGTTCTATCACTAACATGTTTGCTTCCATTGTGGGTAATGTATTTGTTTTCAAAGCTCTGCGAGCTCTATGTCTGGAAGATCTGGGAATTTCCCCTTCTTATTCCAAAATTTTTCAAGGTCCACCCCATGACATCTAAGTTGAAAGAGATAAATTGAACAAGTATGGTCATCCTCTATTGGGATGTATTATTAAACCCAAATTGGGTTTATCCGCAAAAAGCTATGGTAGAGCGGTTTATGAATGTCTATGTGGTGGACTTGATTTTACTAACGATGATGAAAACGTAAACTCAACCATTTATGCATTGGCGAGATTGTTTCTTATTTTGTGCCGAAGCAATTTATAAAGCACAAGCTGAAACAGGTGAAATTAAAGGGCATTACTTGAATGCAACTGTGGGTATATGTGAAGAAATGATCAAAAGAGCAGTATTTGCCAGAGACTTGGGAGTTCCTATCATAATGCATGACTACTTAACTTGGGGGTTCACCGCAAGTACTAGCTTAGCTCATTATTGTCATGACAATGGTTTACTTCTTCACATCCATCGCGCAATGCATGCAGTTATTGATAGACAAAAAAATCATGGTATGCATTTTCGTGCGCTAGCTAAAGCATTACGTATATCTGGTGGGGATCATATTCATGCTAGTACAGTAGTAGGTAAACTAGAAGGGAAACGTGAGATGATCTTTGGTTTTGTTTATTTATTACGTGACGATTTTATTGAAAAAGATCGAAGTCGTGATATTTTTTTCACTCAAGATTAGGTTTCTATGCTAGGTATTATACCCATGGCTTTAGGGGGTATTCATGTTTGGCATATGTCTGCCCTAACCGAAATCTTTGGGGATTATTCCTTACTACAGTTCGGTGGAGGAACTTTAGGACATCCTTGGGGAAATGCACCCGGTGCAGTAGCTAATCGGGTGGCTTTAGAAGCATGTGTACAAGCTTGTAACGAGGGACATGATCTTGCTTGTGAAGATAATGATATTATTCGTGAAGCTAGCAAATGGAGTCCTGAACTATCCGCTGCTTGTGAAGTATGGAAAGAAATTAAATTTGATTTCAACCTAGTGGATAAGCTACATAAAAAGACAGTGTATAAGCTAGATAAAGAGACAAAATAAGCACGTATAATTCATTAATTCCTGTTTGTTCTCCTAATTGATTTCAATTTTATTTGGCCCAATTTTTTCTTAAAAAAAAAGAATGGACCAAATAAAATAAAGAATGAATATCTTATACTAATCAAGTATATACAAATTCTAAACAGAAAAAATAAGATCGAAGTCTAAACAACTCATCTATTCTATTATTTATTGTTGGAGCCATAGGATAATTTATGGATCTTTGGGGTGGATGGATTATTTTCTATTCCTTAGTTTCAAACCTTGGATAAAGCCAAGGGAAGGATCTCTATTACCCATCTTGTATCTGTATATTATATTTTTTATTCCCCTTTTGAAATAGAGATTTTGAAATAGAAATTAATTTTTATATTTGACTATATGACACGGGATTTTACGAGAATCAGGCCTTTTATTTTACTACTTTATTTTTAGTTGAAGTCGGAATTAATTGAATTTTATTATAATTATTACTATAGTATTTTCTTTATAGTCTTCTTATTTTACTTACTATTTCATATAGTATAGTATTGAATTTAGTGAAATGGATTAGATTCTAGTTAATCTAGTGTAATCTTAGTAAGTAATATCGTACTAAAAAAAAAAGAAATGTAAATCTATTAGGGCTATGTGGACTTGAACCATAGACCTTCTCAATTTAACAGATCAAACTTCTTATTATTGAAATGATTCTAACTGTTTCAAAGATTCAACATTAGGCTCAGTAAAACAGGTCAAACTTCCTATTATTTTGTTGCATTGAGCTCTTTCATCAACTGATGTAAAGATCAGTTAGTCCACCATATTTTTCTTTCCAGAAAAGAATAAGATAATGAGATGGCTCCATGTGCTCGGATTCATTATTTGTATCCTGATCTAGGAGCAATACCAAAGTGTTTCAAAGAAGAGCGACCTTGATTTAGGTCTGCCTTTGACCTATTTTAACCTTAAGTGAAATGGAGTCTCTATCGTTCCGCTGCAAGAGTCAAATATGAGACTTCATACACCTAAAAGTTCATAGGACGAAAAGAGATTCTTTTAAGACTTTTATTTATACTCATTATGCCTTGCGTTGAATGGGCATTTACTTCAGTTTGTTTTCTGATTCAATGTTAAATATAATTTTCATTGCAATTTAAGACTTAGGGTCTATTTGTTTGTAAAGTTAAATTTAATAAAGTTAAAACTAAACTTGAATAGAGATATTTTTTTATTGAAAGTTGTGAATTATGTGAAATAAAGTTAAATCTAATCTTTTGATGGAATATACCCTTTTAATGTCCCAAATACTGCTTGTATCATTGATCATGTTTCTTATTTATCATGGATTTGCTCGATTTGCCTATTTTGTGTGTTTGGTTGTTGGATAGTCAGGTGTAAGGTCAGTTTCTAGGGAAAAAAAAGGCTCAAGTCTCACTAGCTTTTGCTATTGGGGCCGTATAAGCCACCAAATTTGAGTTATTGAAAGTAGGATTGGTATTCTATTAAAAGAAAAGTATGATCGATATTAAAATTTGACAACAAATCTGGAGCATTCAACCCAATTTTTTTAGAATTTTACGTGGGCCTACTTTAGGGGTGGTAATTTTTGACCCGACTCAAAAACTTGATCTGGCTTAATCGAGTATAGTTCAAGCTTATACTCGTACTAGTCATTAACGAGTTCACCCGAATTTAATCCGTCTAAGAGGACTTAGGTACGGGTTGTCAAGTTTACCTGATTATGATACGTTTATCAAATTAATGCATTTTTTATTTTTAATATTTATTTTAATATTAATTATTAAATGTGTTATAAAATTTAATAGTATTTTTAATGTTCTTATTTAAACAGTATGATTATATTGAATTGAAGTAAAAATATTGAATCTATCAAATTTTGATTCTCAAAAATTGTAATAGATGGGTTGGCAAGTCGGGTCGGATAACCCATTTATTAAATGGGTTGGGTACGGGTCTTGATGCTTGACCTATTTAATAAACAGGTCAGGTTCGGGTCAAGTTTAAATGGGTTAGATTTAAAAACGGATTGACCCAAACCCAACCTACCAATCCGAATTGCCACCCCTGACCTACTCTATATGTTTGTAATTTTTTTACAATTGCAGATGGGAAAGACGTAAACTTAACCCAAATCATAACATGTCCAACTTTCGAGAACCCTTGTAAGTGCCTGTGATAATTTGCCCTTTTTATAGGGCATTATTTTTGACACATTTACTTGCTAATCTTTTTATTGTATGAATATAAATGAGAATGCAAGCATAAAGTTGAATATGAAATGAATGAAATCAAACACTAGAAAAAAGCTCAAGTACATAGACTTAACTAAAATAGATGCCATAAACCCACACATTAAACTGATGCTAATCATAAGTTTGCAATTAATAATCAATACTACCCAGAAGATGTAGAGAATTTTCTAGAAATAATGGGCAAACTCAATAGACTAATCTTTGGAATTCAGAAATAACCGACAAACTCAATAGACCGACTTTCAGAATATGTAGTTATCACTTGCTTGGACTTGGTCACTCTCCAGAAATACTGGCTTCTTTTTCTAATCTCTCTTTCTCTCGCTCTCCATTAAGGCTTCTTATTAGCAATAGTTCCAGATAAATCATCAACACCAACGAACTGGTAAAATTGTCTAATCAAATTGAACCAAGCATCATCATGTCGCTTAGCCTCACCACCATTTGAGTATACTTTAAATTCTCAACCTTATTGTCATTATGCTTCTCAGCAATCCATTGCACTAATAGGCTTATCATCATTACAAAGTAATGGAGCAACATGTGAATTTCTCCTCAAATTTATCAATCATGGGTATCTCAGTAGGACACATTACCTCTTCCTTACCATGTTCTTTCAATTTCTCTTTTCGTAAATTGTTATTTCTCTTCAGTTAACACAAGATCTATTTTATATCAAAGATGGGCAAAGTAGTATTGCTCTTCTCAAAGCAATCACGAAGTTCTCAATGGGATGCTTTATATTGCCCACCATCATAAGAGGCAAACTGATAATTATAACTGGTATCTTTGTAAGGAATTATATCATATCCTCTCTCATAAGAGTTGGACTAACATTGTGAACAATGGATCTAGCAATAGTTGGCATTGGACTAATGCCGAGATGCTAAAGGCCTTTGCAATTTCTCATAATCCCAGTGTTTGCAATTTCTTGTAATCTTGGGTCGTGTAATTGATATCCTTTAGTGCAGTGTTCTAATGACTGTACAATTCATCTTGTTTTTCCTTTCTTAAACCAACTATAAATTTCAATGCTGTCATCCTTGGTCTCATTTAGTTGAATTATGTTTTGAAGATGTTTTTAGGTTTTTGGAGATAAAGAGAGACTTATTTTAATATTTAGATGTGTTTTTAAATTATTTTATTATTGAGGATTGTGTTAGATGTGAAATAAAATTGATTCTCTTTAAAGTATGTGTACGATGTAAAATAAAATTAGTTTTTAAGGTTAAGATTTATATAGGATGCGGCATCCGGTGAAATAAAATTAATTTTTAAAATTTGAATTTATTTATAATATGAAATAAATATAAAATATTAATGAAAGTATTTTTGAAGAAGTTTGAGGTTTTTTGGGCCCCAGCTAAACAAGACTTAAATAAGCCTACATCACTTGAGAAAATTATCAATCCTAGTGAAGTCATCTATTATCATCTTCAGTTCTTAGATCAACATTGTTATTAGTCTATGCAATGCTCAAGATGGGTATCAGGGACATACTTTTCCATCAAGACCATCTTAAGCTCATTCCACTAATCAATCAAACTTATTTTGCGACTGATAGAGGCTCTCTATGCTGATAATATAAGGCCTAGCATGCGTGATATGCTTCATTATAGTACGTGTGACCTTTCTTTGATCATTCATGGGGGATGAATGTCTAAGCCATTTTGGTAAAATGTCCTACTTGATATTAGGTTAATTTGTTCCACTTGAGGTCTGTGTTTGTTGGAATGGGCTACTAGAGCATCGAAGTTTAATGCCCTACTAGAACTTAGGTTAGCTTGCTCCCACTTGAGGTATGTTGTTGAAAGCTTAAAATAAGATTTTGGAAACTTTGAGGAAAACAAAATAAATTAGAGTTTTAGGTATTTTCACTCTATACTCTAGTTGTTTCCTTCCACTGTAAATTAATCAATTGAATTCCATGAACCTAAAGAGCAATATATTTCTTCATCAGATACCAAGGTGTTTACAAACTCTGGACTTTATGAATAGAAAACTGTTTTGCACCACAAACCTAAACAGACGAGATGGGACTAAACAAAACAATTAATAAATTAATAATAATAATAATAATAATAATAATAAAAGACCCTAACTTACCCAGTTTACTTGATCTAACAAGTTAGATTAATCTTGACTAAACTGAACTCATACTAGATTAATTGGATTGAAATAAATAGATGAACAAGCTGATCAATCACAACCTAGCCTAAACAGATCCAACAAATCATTTTGCATCAAACTTTCAAGGCTTTGTGGTACATCTAATTTGGGTCCTTGTTTGTTAATAGACTTTCATCAATACTTCTCTGTAAGTATCTGATAATAAAGCATGTAATTTCAAGCTAATATTTGTAAAATAACTAATGACATGGTTTATTGCTATTACTAGAACATAGCTCAATTTTAAAATAATGATGGTATCCTAGATGATTGTTGAATAATTCAAGCTACCTCTGATATTTAGATCGAGTTGTAATTGATAGCTGATATTGCTTTTTGAAAAAGTTATCGATTGTTATGAGTGCTCATCAATCTTTTTAATGTTATTGTTCTTAGTTTTCATTGATCCATTTTTATGTACAAGTCACGATGTGCTTTCGTATGATACACATTTACTGATGGTGTCTTGCAACCATAACTTGTATTATTTGTCCACAATCCTAATAGTCAATTTTCAAATGCCTTTATCATGTTTCCTATATGATATTCTATTTTCATGTAGAGATGTTAATGTTACATTATGAATTATGTAACTTAAGCTTTTTATTTATATTTTAAGGTAATACTGGAGGTTTCCCAGTCGTGAAAGCATTTGGCTCATTTATAATGGACATATTCACTGCTAAGAGTGACTTGGATTTATCTATTAATTTCAACGACGACACTGTATCTCATCTTCCCCGGCAGAATATAATTTCTACACTTCGGAGGTTTTCCAAAGTTTTGTTTAGAAGGCAAAGTAAGAACAAAATTGTTGGCAAATTATTGTATGCTGCGTTTGAGTTTTAGTTTGACTACAAGATGGTATTTCGAAGGAATTATTTGTTGATACATGTTAAGTAAATTCATTTCCTTAATTTAAAATACTATTTTAATGTGTTAATGTTTTTTTGAAATATTTGTCAGTTCTTCTATTATGGGTTTTTAATTTTTGTTTGTTATTTCAAAGTGTCAATGTTCATTTGTGCTTGGACTATACATTCATGGTTTTATTTCTGCTGCAATCCTAATTTTTTAGAATTGTATTATGGAATTGCTAGTGCAAAACTTGTTTGGAACTATTACTATTGTTTTTGGTGTATATCTGCTCCTTAAAATTCAGTTAGAGTTTGAAATCTTATACTCTTATTCTAGGTTATGTTAGCTCCAATTAGGTACTTCAGAATAAGAAACATTAGCATGTGTATATGGATGTCTAATTGCACAGCATCATTAACAGCTTTTCTTCGTATTAAATGACAAAAAGAAAAAAAAGAAAAACAGCAGCAACATCAAGAGTGATGACAGCAGCAAAATTTTAATCCCAACTATTCGGTATTGGTGACATGGATGTCTCTTCTCCATTCAGCATCAAGTAGTGTCCTCCATGATCATTGATGGTTCAAGATCACTTTTCTTAGAAGTTCAAGATTACTTTTCAATTTAAATTTAACACAAATCAATTAGCTTGTTACAAATAAGATTCAATTGATAAATAATATAACTACTATGACCTAAATGTAGATGTATTGATCTAATCAAAATATATGCATATTCTCCTCGCTCTGAGTCTCTGACTCATTGAATAGGTAGTCAAACAAAAAGAATCAAAGTCCTATCATTTCCCGCAATACAGGATCGATTGAGGCAGAGAAAAATTGTGATCGATGTCTAACGAAAGTAGCAAAATGTCGACTAAAATAAAAAAAAGCAATGATGTTTTTGGGGCTTGTAAGGCCGAAAAGGGTTAACTAAAGTAGAAGACACGTCAACTTATAAATACCAGCTTTTTTTTGCTGCCATAACTCTGGCATGCGTAAAGTTTTCTAAGATCCCAATTGCGTGAACCTGGTTTATCACTCTCATCGTCAACCACTGAGTCTAAGTTTCAGTTGTTTTATCATGTGGGTCAGATCGACCTAATTAGAAATATTGAAAAATATCAGATAAGTATCAAATTTTTTTAAAAAAGAATAAAAATTGATACATCACATAGCATATTGGATACGAATCAATAAATATTAGTATCTGATATGAATACGATATGGAAATGTTATGTTTTATGAAGTATCGATACTTGATAGGTGTAGTTGATCTGATGTTTTAGTATTCCCTTTTTTCTTTTTTTTGAAAGATACTTTTTGGCCTTGTTTGGTTGTAGTGTGTTTTAGGGATGCTTAATGGTTTTTTTAGATAGAGAGAATGGATATTATATTAATGTTATGATGTGAAATAAAACTATTTTTATTGACGATTGCATTGGATGTGAAATAAAATTGATTTGTTTTATTGAAGCATGTGTAGGATGTATGTATAAGATGTGAAATAAAGTTGATTTTTAATGTTTAAATTTGTGTATGATGTGAAATGAATATAAAATGTTTATGGAAGTATTTTTGAAGGAGTTTTAGGGGTTTTAAAACCCAATCAGATGAGACCTTAGAGTATTATTTGGTTGTTGGCAATTTGGGAATTAAGAATCTCATGCAAGAGTTGTATTTATGTAATCTTCTATCAAACTAAAGATTCTACTTACAAAAGAGAAATTGTGAAGCCTATTTATGTATAGGCACTCTATTATTGGAACTTCTCAATGAGTATCATGCATGCGTAAACCTTGATGGTATTTAGATTGAAACTTCTTATGGATAATTTCTTCTTTAAAAGTAAAGTATACACATATTAGTATAATTATCAATCAAAATGATCTAAAATCATGTCTTACCAATATTTTCGGTATTTGATGAATAAAATGAAGGGAAATGAATCCTTGGAAATTTTTCTTGGAGATTAATGTACTTTTATCAGGGTAAGTATTTTTCTTGATTGAGATTGCTAATGCATATTTTTTTGCTACTTCTGCAAGTAAGCATAGGATATATGTCTATTGCCTAATAATAATGTCTTATGCCTATTTATCTTATTAAGTTTGGCTTGATGTTCCTTTTTTTTGAAAAAATGTTGGTTCAATCCATTCCTTTTTGTATAATATTCCACATTTCAATTTCTTACCAGCTTCTGCTCTTATTTGCTTATTTGTCATTTGAGATATATATGTATACATACATACATACATACATACATGCATACATATTTTGGTCTAATATATCCCAACAAAATATTGCTTTTTCATATACATCAATCGACACTTTCTCATCAAATCATTTTGATAGTGTAGGGAAGGGCGATGTTTCTGATGTCTTGCTAGTTCTGAGTGCTAAGGTGCCTGTCCTCAAAGCTATTGACTGTAGTACGGGAATTGAATGTGACATATCTGTTGAAAACAAAGATGGCATGTCAAGATCATTATTTTTCTCAATTATTTGTTTCATTGACGAAAGGTTTCGCATTATGAGTTATCTGGTATGGCCTTGTTCATCCAAGCTTATTTATAATTTATATATGTGTGTGTATTACCTTTATAATATGGGGTTCAAGCTGGGCTTTTCGTGCAGTCCTTGATGGCAAACTTAGGGCGCTAGAACAAAGATTTTTTGAGGACCTACTTGTCGACAACCTTGAGTACAACCATTATGGATCAAAAGAAGTCTAGAAGAAAGAATGTGTCAAATCCTTGAGACATAGTTTGCCAACCTAAAGCCAAGGCTCGAGAACATGAACTGACCAAAACTCGAGCAAAATGGCCTTCGACTCTAATCACACACTTCAGTCAAGAGAAAATCTCGATTGAGAGAAAAACAATCCTTGAGAGGTCTCAAAGTCTGTCGCCTTGCAAGCAACACTTGTCCCAATCGCTTAAGAGAACACCTAATGGGTGTCTTGAGCTTACTTGAAGATTAGGAAATCAAGAGCTAGATGAACATCTAAAGTTAAAGTCACTTGTTGTGTATTGACATGTCGGAACACCTAATGGGTGTCTCAAGCTTACTCGATTGATTAGGAAATCAAGAGCTTGACAAACATCTAAAGCTTAAGTCACTTGTTGTGTATCGACATGTCGGAATGTCCATCTGTTCTGTTCAACAAGAAGAAGGGGTTTCCTGGGAAGTCGGATCTGTTAGATGGTTGATTAGAGAGGAGATTTATTGGCTCACAAGGAAGAGAGGTCAACCAAATGGTATGCATTGTGTCAGAGGGGGCAATCTATAAAGAACCATATATGAGATTTTCACCTCATACAATTCCTTATTTAGTTCTTTCGAAGTAATTGGATAAGTGTGCATCACATAGTTTAGAACAAGTCATGACATTAAGTATCCCTTTGGAGGTTAAGTTAATGACTATGAGGATTGTGCCAAGCTTGTTGGAAGGCACTGCATCTTCCTCATCTAAAACCTACTCCAGCGAGTGTCTTGCTCTTGACTATAGAAAAGAATAATCAACTGTGAAATGAGATAGAATCTCTAGAACAAGTTCCTCAAAAGACTACGAGAGGTGGCGACTCAAGAACATGATATTTTGACCACAACAAAATTACTAGTCAATTTTTTTTAGTTGATTCTAGAGAAGTTTAAAAATGACAATAAGGGCATGAGTCACGATAGTTGTCGACGTTGACATTGGAACTAAAGACCCACCTTGAGGTGGACCCAACACATCTCTGATAGCAATTCCTAAGGAGATAGAGGGGTCATCATCGAGGATCGAAATTCGTAGGGACCTTCCCCATCAAGAAAGTGGGTGGTGATGCCATCGTGGACTTTGGCAACTAGAAAAGCATGATCTTAGTTGAGCATGTACAATGGCTAGGATTAGAGACAACATACCTAGCGCCTTACGACCTCAATCAAATTTAAACAAGCACCCAATTGGTTGTCAATTCCTTAACGCTGACTCCGCTTAGCCATTACTGGCGAGTACATCGACAAGGTGATTAGCGAAGTTGTGTCTTTTTATGCCTACAAGTGATGTTTAGGAGTTCCTATCTATGGGACTGGGATAGGGAAGCAGACCTACTTGATTAACTAAAACAATAAACGTACCTACGAACATGAGTGATCGAGGAAAGCAAATAACTTGGTTAAAGCTCACCGTTGGTGTTCTCTTTTTCTTGTAAGTTACGTTCCAATGTAAATAAGAAAGTGGAAACTTGAAATGGCATTGATAGAGAGAACTCAAGGGAGGTTCCTCAAAGTTCAAAAAAGGGGCACTTGATTTGGGGATTAAAACTAGAGTATCTAGTGCAATCTTTGAGAGTGAACTTAATACACTAGGGCAAAGACTACTCAAGGGCCAACACATTGATGGCGAAGCCTCATGTAACATCAACTAGATTCAAGAGAAGTCTCAATGAAAGTAGAACCGATTGAGAGCAAGGCGCAACCACAACTTGGGCAAAAACTTTGACTAGCACACTAAAAAACTTGCTTGAGGCAAAATAAATTTCTCGGTGATCCCAATCTTTGTAGACTGCCTTAAGGGTGACACTTCCATACAAAGGCTTGATCATGTACTTATCAAGTGGACTTAAGCTTCATCAGTGCTCGAAAACTCATGTACGCACCAAAGCTGATGGAAGACTTCAAGGACCCAATGCTCCCTATTCGTTGTGTTTGATCAAGCTTGAGACCCAACAAAATGTCAACCCAATAAGCCCTATAAATTTGGGAGAGCCATTTGAACAAAACGAGGGAACAATTGTGAATTCAATGTTATTCAAGAAGTTTTCCGCATTTGTCCACTCCACTTCTTGCCCATTCTTTATCACTTTTCACATCTCTGTTGAGGCCATCCAAAAACTGACAGGAGGGATTCCGATGTCCTGAAACCTCTCTGCATTTGGCCAGTTCCTTCTCCCATGATGGGGGAGAAGGGATCCCAAAACCTCGTCTGGATTATATTGATGCTATTGTTCTATTTTAACCAGTATTTGCCTTAGACTTTTCATGGTTGTATCTGACTGATCGTAACAAATCCATTTTGTAATAATGATGTACTGATGTTTTCATGTGACCAATCAATATGAATATTTCTCTGCTAGATCAATACGAGCAGTATTGCATTGGTTAGCAACATTGTTCTGTATGCAATTTGTTTTGTTATTTATTTTACTTTTTTTGGTTGTAGTTGAAGGCCTGGGCAAAAGCAAATAACATCAATAGCTCAAAAGATCGAACAATGAATTCATTATCTGTAATTACACTTGTTGCATTTCATTTGCAGGTATACGTATTGTACGGTTTGGTTTTCCTTTTAAAAGTTGACATTTTTTTGCACCTGTCTATCCTCTTTCTGTTTGTGAAACTATATGTGTTGGAAAAGTGAATTCATATGCATCCTTCGTAGGCATCTTGCCCATGCTGAGAAACATGACTAATGCCTTCTCTTTGTGCCATATAGTGTATATACAAGTCATATTTTAATATTACTTAGGCCCCATTTGTTTGGAAGTTAAAAATTAACCAAGTTTAATTTTAATCTGGCATATCACATCACACATAAAATTTAATATTAAAAATTAACTTTATTTCACATCTTACACAAATTACTAAAATAATAATTAACTTATATTTCATCCCTCACATATCCCAATATAATAACTAACTTTATACATCTCTCACATATCCCAACATAATAACTAACTTTATTTCACATCATTCACAACTTTAAATAAAAAATATCTCTATTCAAGTTCAGTTTTAACTTTGTTAAATTAAACCTTACAAACAAACAGGCCCTTACTGTTTCTTGCTTATCAGTGTAATTCATATACTTCTTTTGATTGTACTGGATACTGCTAATGTGTTGTTTATAATGTTCTGCCGGCGCATAAATGTGCGTCTGGGCTTGTTGAACGTATTCCAATAAAATTTACATAAATATGCTGTACTGTGTTTTTGAAGTTTGCAGTTATCAGAATCCATGTCAAATCTCTAGCATTTATGATGGATCTGTACAAATATATTTGCAAAATGACTAGGTTAATATGTCAAATGAATTATCAGCCCTAATGAACTGATTTTCCTGGATCATATTTGGAAGTATCACGCTTGTTTAGTGAGCTGTTGACTGACTTGTTGTTGAACGTATTCCAATAAAATTTACATAAATATGCTGTACTGTGTTTTTGAAGTTTGCAGTTATCAGAATCCATGTCATAAATCTCTAGCATTTATGATGGATCTGTACAAATATATTTGCAAAATGTCTAGGTTAACATGTCAAATGAATTATCAGCCCTAATGAACTGATTTTCCTGGAACATATTTGGAAGTATCATGCTTGTTTAGTGAGCTGTTGACTGACTTGGTAGTTGGTAGTTGTGCAGCTGTGGTAATTTTCTGTAATTCTTTGAACTTGTCCATGACAGTATGAGCACTAGAACTGGCACATTGCAAACCACACTAGTTTATTTGTTACAGTTTATTATTCTAGAGTTTGATGGCATAAAGAATATATAGCTTCACTACTGCTCATTCTACGTGGCAATGTTGCTCATCTCTAGAGTCTGAAATGTGTTTGTAGTTCTATTCGATGATCTGTAGATATGTAATTAATTCTTAAATACTCTTATTATGCAGAGCAGACCAGAGATCCTCCCATATTGCCCCCATTTTCTGCTTTATTGAGAGGTAATTGATAGTATAGTGATGCCTTTCTATTTTCTGTCTTTACTTGTGTATATATATATATATATATATGTATGTATATTTATTTATTTATTCATTAGCACTTGTGCATTTGTACAGTGTATTGTTACTTTCATGTTTTGCGTCCAAGAACTTCTATATTCTTGCATCCTCCATTTGTAGGTGTTTTTTTATTTTTTCAGATCTATCCTTTTTTTTACTAAATTTTGGAAGTTTGGACTAACTTAAATCTAGAAATTTCAGATGATATCATTAAGGTATCAAAATTGTTTGGATTATGATCTTGCACGTGAAATTGACTTATCTGCATTTACGGAGAGCTTTGCTTTAAATGGAGTTGAATGGCGAAGTTAAATCTATGTAGCCAACCCCATCATGCTTGGCTATGAGATGACTTGAGTCATGAGATACCAAAATTGAATATGGAATTCTCTCTCTTCCCTGATCATTAACTAGGTGCACTTTTCTTGAGCTTTATTGGTTGTTTTTGCATGGATTGTTTCAAACCTAGAAGCAGGTTATGGTAGATGCCAAAATAAAGTTTCACCTTTTATTAGATTGAGTAGGGTAAGACAGTGCATGTATTGTAGGTTTGGTATTCCTAAAAAAAAGGAGTTTATGAAACATGGTGAGATGCAGTTCCATTATTCAGGAATTTCAAAGGTTTCAATTTTATTATTATTAATAATAAGAATATTGTGGAGAATATTTGTCACAGAAACATATTAGGATGGCCGAAATGAGGAGTTCAACATGTGTTTTATGCGACCGAAATGTCTATTAGTCTAGATGAAAGGCTTAAGGAGTGATCTTACTCACTTAGATCTAAATAAGGATTTGTTAATTGATAGAATGCAATGAAAATAAAGAATTCATATAGCTGACTCCACCTAATGGGATTAAGGCTTGGTTGTTGTTGTAGTCTAGATAAAAGGTTTTATAAGTGGTTACTCATTTAGATTTGTCATACGATGGTGAATGATGGATGCCTAATAAGAGGCAAAATAGTTACAAGGTTAGTGTAATTGACATGTGAGGATGGATGAGCATTGATACTAGAGTGGATTGTATTACAAATGATTGTATCAAACAGACGATGAGTGTGTAACCTATAGAGAGGATAAAGGGGAGAGATTTTTTAAGGTAGTTTGGCTAGGTTGTCACACAAAAGCCCTTGTATTTATATATGGGGGAATCGAAAGGGCCTTTTTAGCATTGATATCACTTTGGTATGCTATGAAGGTTTTAGACTTGACTTGAGATATGTGTATGATCAGAATTTAAGTTAATTTTTTATGTTGGAAATTGTGTAAGATGTGAAATAAAGTTAATTGTTATATTGAATATGGTGGAGAATGTAATATAAAGTAGAATTTTTATATTAAAATTTGTGTAGGATGCGATAAAAATTTATTTATTATTATTGACTTTTTTTAATGTACTCTTTTTAGCTTAGGAAATGCCCAAAATGATACAGGGAACAAACGAGCAAGCTTGCTTGGCATTAAGATCATTTTGGTGCTTAGTTTTAAGTTTATCTACAATGGGAAATAAAGATAATTATATAAAAAATTATGTAGGATGTGAAATAAAATTTAATAATTGTATTGAGAATAATATAAGATGTGAACTAAAATGGATTTTTTACATAAAAAATTCTGTAAAATATCATAAAAAATAATTTATATTATTTGTTGTTATGATTTTAATATGGTGATCATTTTTGTGTTAGTCATGATCAAAATGTTGTAAGGACTAAAGACGCTAAATCCAATATTGAAAAGTAGTTAAGGAAGACCAAAAATGACTTGCAGTGTGGTCACTAAATATGAGCTTGAATTATTTCACGGAGTGCTTCGTAGTTGTAAGCCCATGTAGCTATCTTAATGAAGACATGAAATCCGTGTAGCTGTCTCCAATTAGTCTGAAATCATGGTTTGATCACTAATTGACCTAGTTAATTGGGATAGCTTGATTAGCCTTAGACTTCTTTTTTTTTTATATTAGATTAACCCCCCAAGTTGGTTTGAATGCGTGTGTAAGGGAAAAATTTTAGAATGATTTAGAAAAGTTGATGCAAGGAATACCTCAGAAGGAGAGAATATTTAGCGGGGAGATTTAAACAGACATGTTGAAAATATTGTTAAATAATTTAATAGTATTCACAATGAGTATAATTTTGGGGAGACTAATGAAGATAATAAAATTATTTTAGAGTTTGTCTTAACTTATAATTTTTTGTTTGCTAATACTTTATTTAAAAATAAAGATGTGCATATTATCACTTATAAGAATGAGTTTTCAAGAATACAGATTGATTATTTTCTTATTAGAAACTAGGATTGTTTGGACTGTAAAAATTGTAAGGTCATTCTAAATGAATGACTACTTAATATCTATTAATGATTTTAGATTTTAAAATGAAGAGCTGGAGAAGGAATAGTAAATCAAAACAATGCCTTCGGATTTGATGGTAGAATCTAAAAAATGAGGATAGAAATATCTTTAAAAAAAGAGTTTAGAATATGCGCAGTTGGACATTGAAGGAGAAGCTGATCTTATGTGATTGAGAATTATTAACTGCGTCCGCAAAGAAACATGGTGGTGGGAAGAAGAAATACAAGAAAAAATTAAAGAAAATAAAGTTTATTACAAATACTGATTTAAGTGTAAGAGCAAAGAGATTTAAAAAAGTACAAAATTGCTTAATGAGAATCGAAGAGAGCTGTTAGTAATGCAAGGAAGACAATTTTTGATGATTTTTATAGAAAAGTAGACACTAAAGAAAGAGAAGACATATATACAAGCTTGTTAAAGTAGGAGATAAGAAAATTAAATATTTTACTGAAGTAAAATGTATAAAAGATGTTGAGCACAAAACATTTTTTAAAGATTGACATTCAACATAAATAAATGAGCTACTTTAAAAGATTTTTTAATGATGATTTCGATAATATGATCAATCTTACTGATTTTAGCATCCAAAAAGAAGATAGAAATTGTTTATATCTAGCATATAAGTAAAGCTAAAGTTAAGGAGGCTTTAAAGAAGATAAAGTATAAAAAAATTATTGGACTAGATGACATTCTAATAGATATTTGAAAATATATGAGAGATGAAATTTATTGGCTCATTAGGTTGTTTAATGTGATTTTGAAGACTAAAAGGATGTCAAATGAATGAAAAAAAAAGTACATTGGTATCTATTTATGAAGCACCGATACTTCGTGGAGCCTAACGTATCCGTATCGTATCCGAATCGGATACCGATACTCCCCGATACTCCACCAATACGTATCCGATACGTCACGTGGCGTATCGATTTTTGTTTTTAATTTTTAAAAATCCAATACTCGCCCGATACTTGCCCGATACTTGCCCGATACTTGCCCGATACTTGCCCGATACTTGCCCAATACTTATTCGGTACTTGCCCGATACTTGCCCAATACTTATTCGGTACTTTTTCGATACTTCTAATTAAAGAAAAAAATGTTGAAACAGTTGGTTTGGCCTACACGATAAAAAATAAAAAATATATTATACATAAAACACAACTCATGCATAGATTCAAATAATAAGATTGAGAGATATACTGAACTCACACAATTGAGATTACAAAATGCTTAATACACGCTAGTTTTCGGCAACAGAAAAAGAATTTAGTATTTGCAAGCAACTGTATTATCTAGTTTTTCTATATCAACCATACTATCTTTGCTTCTGTTAGATACCGATCACTTTCTTTTTACTTTAATCAAGCTCATATTATAAAAATGATAGAACTTTGATCTTTTTTATTTTGTTTATTTATTTAGTTAACACTCAGAGAGAGGAGAGCATATATCTACTTTAACTAGATTAGTATATATATTAGTTTATGTCACATTATCTATATTATTTTTCAATTATATGTCGTTTGCATTGAGCTAATTAATTTAAATCGGATTTAAATTAAAACTGA
>JAEMOT010002091.1:76009-166832 GCA_019297695.1 Apostasia ramifera
ATTTTTTGTAGTTCAATTGTCTAATATTTTTTTAGTAATATTAATAATGTTTAAAAAAATATAATTAATTTAAAAAAAAATTAAAATTTTTTTTGAAAATTATAACAAAATGTATAAGTTAGTATAATTTACTATAAATTTATATCTTAAATATGAGAATATGACGTATTATACATAAATATAACAACCGTATCCCGACTTATCCATATCCTACTTTTTTTAGGTTTGACATATCGTCGTATCCGTATCGCCGTATCGTATCCGTATCGCCGTATCGTATTTGTGCTTCATAGATATCTATTTATAAGAATAAAGGTGATATACAAGATTGTGCTAACTATAAATGAATTCAATTAATGAGTCATATTTTAGAACTTTGGGAGATAGTGATAGAGTATAAATTACATTGTAATACTAAAGTATCACAGAATCAGTTAGATTTTATATGACAGATTTACTATAGAAGTTATTCATTGATTGAGAGGTTTGATGAAGATGTTTAGAGAGAAGAAAGAAGATCTGCATTTTGTTTTTATCGATTTATAAAAAGCTTATGATAAAGTTTCAAGAAAAGTGCTCTGGAGAGTTTTATAGAAGAAATGAGTTTGCGCTACTTACATTAAAGTTATTCAGAATATGTATAATGAGGATATTACATATGGGGGTTTGACTAAATTTTTTTTTATTTCAGCTGGATTATATTAAGGTTTAGCTTTAAGTTCATATTTCTTTGCATTGATTATGAAGGTTTTGATTGGACACATTCAAGAAGTACTTAAGTGTATGCTTTTGGCAGATATTCTACTCATTGATAAGACTAGAGAAGGTGCCAAGGCGAAACTCGAGTTATAAAAAAATATATTAGAATTTAAGAGTTTTCGTCTTAGCAGATCAAAAATTAAAATATGAAGTGTAATATTAGTCATGAAATAAGCACTTGTAGTGGAGAAATAACAATTGATGATCAAGTCATTGAGAAGAGTGAACAATTTAGATATCTTTTATCAATCATAGAAAATAACAATAGAATAGATAGTGATGTTATTAGCGAAATTCAAGTAGAATGGATAAAGTGGAGGATTACATCTAGCGTCTTATATGATAGAAAAATTTCACTTAAAAGGTAAATTTTATATAACAGTTAAGTTAACAATGTTATATGGTGCTGAATGCTAGCCTACAAAGCAGAAACACACAAATGAGTATTGTAGAAATGAGGATGCTACCGTGGATGAGCAGGTACACGTGAAAGGACAAGATGAAAAATGCATATATTCGTGAGAAGTTCGATCAATTGAAGATAAGCTCAGAAAGTGTCGATTTAGATGGTTTGGACATTAAAGTCGTAGGTCGATAAAAGCTTCAGTATGAAAAATTGAATTATTGGATATTCCCTATGTAAAAAGAGGAAGAGGAAGACCGAAAAAAAGATAGTCAGAAATTATAAGGAATAATCTTGCATATTTGGAGTTAAATAAAGATTTGTTATTTGATAGAGCGTAATGAAAATAAAAAATTTATATAGTCAACCCTACTTAGTGGGATAAAGATTTAGTTTGTTATTGTTTGTTAATATCAGACTAGTCTTAAGACTTAGTAGCATGATTTAGTGCTATAGTTGAGCTTGACTTGATACACCACAACTGCTCGAATCTGTCTCGAGATTCAGTTATTTCTTAGCCCTATTTGTATCTTTTCTAAGATTTAGGCTTGCTCAGGTACTGTTGCTGGAATCCAAATTTCAATTATTTCTTACCCCTACTTGAATATTTGTTGAGATTCAGCTGGCTTGTTCATTTCCGTTTTGCTTGAATCCCAAATCCAGCTCCCTTGTATGTGGGCCTCAAATGAACAAAATCGGTTAATGTATTATTTGCATGGGATGAAAATATCTAATTGGTGGTTTATGTATATATATATATTTTTTCATTTCTAATTGCATTTGTTCATGCACGAACTCTCTCATGCTAGTTAAAGCTCAATTATGTCCATTTTTTTAAAAACATATTGGTAGTGCTTTTATAGTCTTACTAGTATTTTGTCCGTGCAGAAATTGCACAGAATTTTTCACATTTTTTTAAAATAAATATATTTATTACAAAATTTAAATAAAAATTATAAATTATATATTTGATTTTTTATTTTTAAAATACATATCAATTTTTTATATCTAAATATTTTATGATAAAAATTTGAAAATATTAAAATATTAATTAATACTAAGATGGCATTTAGTTGGATGTTAACTTGAAATTATGTTATGTTATCTAGTTATCATGATATTTAGATATCACATTTTAAATTATGATTCTATAATTTTTTAGAAATTTATCTAAAAATATCATCAAAATAAATAATTATTTTTTCTAGATAATATGATGTAGCATAAAGATAACATTGAACTAAATGACCTCTTAACTATAACAAATAAATTTATGATTTTAAATATAAGTATTTATATGTTAATATGTATTAAACAAAATCAATCAAATTTAATGTTTAAATAATATAAATTAAAAATTTAATAAAAATAATTATTACAAATTTAATTTAACTTAAATATTAATCAGGATTAAAAACATTTAATTAACTTTAATTTAACTCGGGTTACAATCAAAAGTTTTATTCATAATCAGAACACAATGCAAGTAAATTGAGGTAAATTCTAAATATTTAGATTTTAAATTTGATTTTGAATTTTAAATGTTTGATGTATCAATAAAAATAAAATGACAGTTTAAAAATTAATAAAATATGATTAATTTTTAAATTGAACAATTATTAAGAATCTTATTATTAAATAATAATTATTATTATTAAGTAAAAATTAAATAGGGTGTAATTTGAATTTATTATTTATATGTTGAACTTTTATTTTAATAATAAAGTTGATTTATTTATTTATCATGTTATTTGTGCTTTAATATGTGTAATATATATTTATATATTATCTAATAAATAATGAAGATAAATATAATTAAGTTTATTAAACTTCAAAATTAATTTTAAATTTAAAAGTTAATCATTTGAATCAATCAAATTCGCTTCGCGATTAAAAAATTTAATTTATAATTAATTTGTTAAACTTGACTTTAAGGGTTTGTTTGTTTGTAAGGTTAAATTTAACAATGTTAAAATTAAATTTAGATAAAAATATTTTTTATTGAAAGTTGTGAATGATGTGAAATAAAGTTAGTTATTATGTTGGGATATGTGAGGGATGTGATATAAAGCTAGTTATTATGTTGCAATATGTGAGGGATGTGATATAAGTTAGTTATTAGTTTAGTAATGTGTGTAGGATGTGAAATAAAGTTAATTTTTAATATGAAATTTTATGTAATGTGATATGACTAGTTAAAATTAAATCAGGTTAATTTTTAACGGCTAAACGAACGGGGCCTAAGATTTTAATTTTAAATTAAAATTCCATGACTTTTAGATTATATTTCAAAAAATAAAAATAAAGAAGTAAAAGTACTTTTTTCAAATTATATAATAAAGGATTTGAATATTATTTTATTTAAAAGTTTATAAAATTAAAATTGTGCATTATCATCTAAATTTTAATTTACTCTGAACTCACTCTTATTTTTACTTGGTTTAAACTTAATTTAATTTTTTTAATTTAAAATTAATTTACCCATAATTAAATTGATTTAATTAAAATATGTATTTACTTTTTCCATTTATTAATATAAATAAATTAAAATGTAATGCGATTATATATAAATAAATAAATTTATTTTATTATATAAATTAACTTATTATATTTTAATATTTTAGAGAGAGAGGAGAGTGAGGGAGGCTAGCTGGCGGCAAGTGGAGATAGAGTAGAGAGGCTGGGCCTAGGAGGCAGCAGGAGAGAGAAAGCCGGGGCAGGTAGTGAGAGGGGGAGAGGGGAGAGAAGAGAGCACTTTAGATGTGATTGTGGAATTTGAAAGTTCAATAGCCTGGTACCAACTTTGATTATATAGCATAGATGGATGTGAAAATATTGTTGTGCTTGGTAGTAATCGTTATATAAATTGACGCGATAGTTACTTCATAACCATTTTAGTATCTTCATATGTTAAGGTTCATATAATCATAGGGCTCGCAAATATTTGTTATTATTTCAGTGAAGATTTAATACTTCATTATCCATAAATGCATCTAGATTCTAGATTTTATGCCGCTGTAGTATCTATTGCTTTGTTGATTTTTTTTCCCTTCTATAGGTGGTACAGACATTTCAAGCATAAATAAGGTTGTCATTGAATTCAAGAACTTTGGAGCTAGAAACAAGGAATCTATAGCCGAACTATTTGTTACCCTTCTGGCTAAGGTAAAAACTACTTGTAAATTTTGTGGCAGTCCAAGTGAATCTAACTAAACAAAGAAAGAAAGAGAAAGGAATTGATTTAAGGGAAACAATTTTTGAAGCATCAATACATCCTCTTGATGTGAACCCTCTACTTTTGCATGTTGTTATATGAGAGAAGCCTTGTCACTCCACTGCTTTGCCATGAAAAGCAGCTGTCGTTTCCTCTATTTATTTAATTCTTTTGATTTTGGCAGTTATCATCAACTGAAAGCCTGTGGGAGCAAGGTCTATGTATAAGTACATTTGAAGGATCCTGGATTGCTAAGACATGGAATTCAAAAATCGGCATTATGAGTGTAAAACATCGATACTCATTACTTCCTGTTACCATATCTGTTTCAGCTGGAGTCTAACATTAAACTTACTAATTTTTGTACAGATCGAGGACTTTCTCGATAGATCTCAAAATTTTGCCAGATCCGTTGGGAAATCTGAGATGCTCAAGATCTATGATTGCATTAAGGAGTCTCTGAAGCATTTGTCATGTTCAATGTGGGGGGAAGATGAAATATCCCAGCTAAGGTCTTCCCTGTTTGGACCCATTTCTCATTCCACTCTAGGCATAAAGATGAACAGCAAAGATGGTATGAATCTGAAGCCGGAACTTCCTGGTAATGAATCTGTTTCAGCCAGCAGCTCAGCAGCATGTCTCAAGCGAAAGCTTCCATGTAGTGAATCCGTTCAGCCTCCCATTGCCACCATGAAGCCAAAGAAGGCAAAGAATGTTAAGGCTGCTACAGATTCGGACCGCGGTTTTCATGAGAAAGAACCTAATAAATCAGCCAGGCCTCCCATTCACACTGTTAAACCAAAGATGGCAACGAATTTTAAATCTTCTAACGCTTGGTGCCCTGGATTTCATGAGATGGAACGCAGCACTTACTCGCGTAATCCTTCAACAGTCTATCCAATTCTATCCTATTTTTCATCACAAATTGTCAATGGAGTGGAAAATTCATTTATCCCTGCTTGTCTATCTCAACCAGTTGCTGCTAGTTATTATCATGGATCACATCACCAGCTGCAGCAACTCTCCTACACAGACCAGGCTTTCTTTCCATTGCGGTACCAACATGTGGTTCCTCATGCTGGGCCATATCCCTTAAGTTCTCGGTATGCTCCAAATCCTGCTCATCCTTCCATTTTTTATGGCAGACATAGAAACATGTTGCCTGGGTCCTCTACCATTGATGTTGAAAGCACTCAGCGATTTGTTGTTCCACCCAGATCGTATGGGGCTCATCTTTAATTACTTCTTTTCAGCCATTTGGTTAGATGTCAGTATGTTGAAGTTATTTTGCTGAAACTTGTTTGCATCTGAAACTCAGGGGCAACATGCTGGTCATGAAAAAGTATGTTAAATTCCTGAATGATGCTCAATCTTGTATACTGTCATTTATGGTTATTTAGGTGCTCAAGCTTCTTTTTTTGGTATTGTTGATGCATTAGATCATGGTCTCTTGTGGTAAATTTCATCTTTTATTCTCTTGGCTATCTTGTAATTTTTGTTTATGCATGTAGGTGGAGTATCCTTGTGGTGCTGATTATATGGTGTGTACTTAAAACAATAAATTGCATCTGGAGTGTTATATGATTCGCAGAATTTCACTAAAATTTAAAAATAAATTTTATAAAATAATAGTAAGATTAGCAATGATGCATAGTGCTAAATGTTGGACTCTAAAAAGAAAATATATAAATAAAATAAATATTATAAAAATGAGAATATTAAAGTGGATGAGTGAGTATATATAAAAATAGAATGAAAAATGAGTATATTTATGAGAACATTAGAGTAGCATCAATTGAGAATAAATTTAAAATGAATAAATTCAGATGATTTATATATATAATTGTAGGTTGATTGAAGCTTTAATAAGAAAAATTGGGTTATTGGATTTTGTTTATATAAAAAGAGAAAAAAAATATAATAAGAAAGTATAGGGAATGATTTTAAATACGTAAGGTTCTGTTTGTTTGAAAATTAAAAATTAACTTGATTTAATTTTCAACAGTCATATTACATCACACATAAAATTTAATATTAAAGCTATAAACATTATCAAAATAATAATTAACTTATATCATATTTTTTATATATCTCAATATAATAACTAATTTTATATTATATTCTTTATATATTTCAACATAATCATTAATTTTATTTCACATCATTCACAATTTTTAATAAAAAATATCTCTATTCAAGTTTAATTTTAAATTTGTTAAATTAAATCTCACAAACAAACACTCTTAGCGCTAAATGGAGATTTGTTAATTGATAAAATATAATAAAAATTAAGGGTTCATATAGCTGATCGGTCGCCTCTCCCTCTCTCCTCCTGATCGGCGAGCACGGGCGACGTCGTGCGACTGCCGACAGGTCCAGCGGTCGCACTGCGTGTATGACACACCGGCGACCGCGCGGCGCCTTGCTCTGTCATTAGTGAGTCGCGCGGCCGTTGCCCATGGGCCTCTCTCTCTCTTCTCCCGATCCTTGCGCACGGGTGACGGCAGCTCAACCCGCCAGCGAATGCGCGGGCGCCGAGCGGCTGCCGGTGGGTGGCACACGCTGTGCGGCCGCCGGACCCGCCGGCGGCCAAGCGGCATCGCCAGTGCGCACCGATCGGGAGGAGAGAGAGAAAGGCTTAGGGTTATAATGGTAATTTTAAAAAATTTTAATAATAAAAAATTAAAAAAAGACCAATTTGATATTTATTAAAACTCAACGACCCGATGTTATAATTTAAAAAATGTGAATCTGTGTGTTATTAAGCATTAAATTCAAGGACCTGAGCGTAGTTATCCATTTTTTAATTTATCTTTTGCACAAAAGAAGTTGTATATAGATAGATTGGTTTATTATTAGCCACTATCATATATAAATTTGAACATTAAATAAATAAATTTTTAAATCATTTATAAACATTAATATTAAGGTTAATGTTATTTTACATTCAATAATTTTTAAATAAAAATTTTAGTTTATTTTATTCCACTACATCTGTTGATGTGGGATGCAGGGGGTCCCAAGAGAAAGAGAGAGATAGAGAGTCCCGAGAGCAGCGGTACACAGAGGGCTAAGCCTGATGATCAAAGCTTAAATGAGAGTCATATGCATTTAGAATAACACACAGGTATTTAAGGTAGTTTTGGGAGGAAATCCCCTACATCCACCAAGCGATCAGCGAGAGATGATTTCACTAGAAAAAAAAGAGATGGTCGCACGGACCAGTACAATGAGAGAGAGAGCTTTCTTATCTTGAGCTCTTAATATAAGAGAGATCCTACGATTCCAGCCAACAGTGCAAAGCTAAAAGCTGAGAAGAAGAAGTCCCTCCTTGAAGTTTGTTCAATGGTATTCATAGGCAGGAGATAGTGGAGCTCAGTTCGGGTTTCCCAGAGCAAGATAATATAAACAAATGCTGAGTCCACACCAGGGGTCCCACCGTGTCGGCCACCAGGGAAGCTGGGAGTGGTGGAAGGAGAGCTTGACTTCTTAATCTTGGGAACTCTTCTAGGGGTCTATGATAGCTGGAGCACACTGGCTTTTGGTTCGCGTGATTGAAAGAGGCACGCTGCATTGGAAACGATGCGGTCGTGGCATGTCGACAGCGACAGGTTCAGCTAGGGATAATCGTCAACAAGGTTGCTGGGAGATGATTTGAAATCGTCGTGGACGATGTTTGGTCGAACCCTTGTGGCTGAGGTTTGAGACCTGCGAGAATAATGAATAAATAAATAAGAAGTTAGTGCCTCTGAGCGCCACGTATACGGCTGAGATGCAATGCTGGAACCACGTGTAAACATCAGCCCCCCATTGTCAAGGCGCGAACATTAATGTGGGTCCTGGAATGCGAACCGTCGCAATGGTGGATGCGTTGCCCAAGGCCTGTCAGGATAAAGCTGGAGCGGCGCCTTGCCGGTTCATATTCTCACCCACCAACTTCTGAAATTCCTGCAAGGAAAGAAGCAGATTGTTAAAGAGATGGCAGAGAGCCAAAAATGAGCAATCCTGAAGGGTCTTCCGCTGAAGAAGAAGAGGGCCAACAGTCCTCCAGTCGACGCGCCTCCCTCTGAGAATTCTCTAGGTTAAGTTTGAGATCACTTCTTTGCACACTTGCTGCCAAAAGGACTTAGGTCGCCTGAAACATCGTGAACGATGCTTGTACTTGAGGCATGTGCTAATTGAGTAGAAAAAGCATTTGGAGATTTGAAGTCGCACTTTTTTTTAAACCTATACAGGAAAGAAATAACGATAATAGAGATCTCCCCTAGGTATCTGACCTGATGCCAAAAGGACTTAGATCGTCTGAAATATCATGAACGATAATCATACTTGAGGCATGGGCTGACCTCCATTAGAGCGACAGATCCTAGTGGGAGGCGAAGACACTCTACTTAGGGGGGACCTGTATCGTGAGGAGATAGCAGGGACTGCCCTAAGGTTACGAGCAGGCCTTCTGGCCCTCCCTAGCCAGGTGGGCTTATGGAAGCATTCCAGATATTTGTAGGAAACCCCTCCTGCCTTAGGCGTAACTAGGGTCAGAGACCTCTGTATATGAATTGTGAAAATAATAAACCATCGTGCACGAGGCGATGTAGCCTCGGCTTCGATGACTGGAGTTTTGAGGTTAGAACCATACCTGTCACACGATGCTTGAGTAATAGATGGTAAGCTAGTCATTGCTTCAGATAATATGAGTACCTCAGTACGAATTATCGTTGATGGTAACGAAGCATGGAAAATGAATAGCATAATGATTCCAGGACATGAAACTTTCGAACAAAGAACCTTGCTCCAGAGGACTTCTGTTAATTACTGCGGTGAAGATCGTGTGTCAGAGGTAGCTAAAATTTTGGATTTTAGGACACCGACAACCAGCAATATAACTTCAGAAAACCATAAGTGAGTTTTTGAATGTATATTGATGTAAAAGAATTTTTGACGGACTCATGCAAATGAATCCCAGATGAATTTGTACAAATGAATCCCATGTGCAAAAAATGAGAATAAATGGACACTCGGATTTAGGCGTAAAACTTCTTCAGATCATCTCCGCTCCATGTCCTGGGGAGTTGAATGCCTTCGGAAGTCATGAGATAGTAAGCAGTTGGGTTCAAGTTTGGGAACCCCTAAATTGCTGTCGGCAAGAAGTCGTTGCTTGAGCACCAGATCGCACTGAGTGAAATCTCTAAGGTTAACCCTACGGTTGAAGTATCGTTCAATTCGGCGTTTGTGCTTTAGACGTTTGAGTGTAGCCAACTGCCTCCTTTGTTCCAAGAGATCCAAATTGACCCGTCGTGAATCGTCATTCTCATTCATCCAGGCTTGCAAATCTTCGGGATCGAAGTTGGCTATTGCCTGTACTCTGGAGGAGTAATACTCTAGCTCGACAGGTATAACAGCGTCCATCCCAAAGGCCAGGGAGAAAGAAAATTCCTAGGTAACTTCGGATGGGGCGGTGTTATAGGCCCAGAGAGTGCCTGACATTTGTCTGGCCAGCGGGTATTGGCACCATCGAAGCGCTTCTTCAAGATGTTCAGGATATTTTTATTGGCAGCTTCGGCTTGGTCATTCGTGTGAGGATGCCAGATAGAGGCATACTTGAGGTTGATCTGATGCTGGGCACAGAGGTTGCGGATCAGCTGATTGGCGAAAGGAGTGCTGTTATCTGTGATAATTACCATGGGAACCCCATATCTATAGATGATGTTTGCCCATAGGAAGTTCTCGACACTCTGGGCTGTGGGTTGAACAAGAGGTTTTGCTTCTATCTATTGGCCCAGAGACTTCCAAAGAGGGGGGTGAATTGGGATTTAAAAAAAAATTCATTGATTAATTTTAATTTAGAAATGAGAGGAATAAGGAATAGTATACTTAAGTTTTTGAAATTGATCAAGTATACTGAGTTTTGAGATCACCTGGACAAAGAATAGCTGTGCAGAAAATTTTACCAGAACAATCTGATCGATTTTGAGAATTGACCAAGGTTTGCAGAGCAGTGCAGAAAATCTTACCCGAACAATTCGGTCGATTTTGAGAATCGACCAAGGTTCGCAGAGCAGTGCAGAAATGAATCCAAACGAGACCAGAAATAATCAATTTAGAGTTTATTAATCATATATCTGTTTTGAGTCAAAATATTACAGGTTTCCTATAACTTTAAAATATTTGAGTTTAAATATGTTATATCAAGTTGGTTCAAGAGAATTTAGGAGCAAATGAGAAAAGAACACAACGAATTTATAGTGGTTTGGCTTCCCGTCTAGTCCACTCCTCACGCTCCTCAAATGAGAATTTCCACTAAATCTCCCTGGCTTTTTTGGGAACCAAAACAAAAAAAACCCGATATAATCCAAATGGCTTTTTATAGGAACCAAAGCCAAGAAAACCTACACACCACGATTTTTTGCAGAAACCAAAGCCGAGCAAACCTACAAACTAAACTCAGGAGAAAATAGAAAAAAGTACAAGATTTTGCTAGCCTTGTTGGCTCAATTATAACTTAAGCACAAAGAGTAAATTACAGTGAAGAGCTCTATACATGCAGCAACTTGCCAAGGGTAAAACTCGTAGAAGTCCAAGATTAAATTCTGTAATCTTAGGGTAAAAGAAAAAGAGAAAGTATAACGGTTAAGCAAAAACAAACTTCTCAAAAATATTCAAGAAAAAAATAGGCTTTAAAAAATGAAATTGTTAGCTACACAATCTCGCTTCTATTGTGCAGCAAAAACACAACTAGTGAAGGTTCAGATTTCGAAAAACTTCAGGCTACTGTAAAATCGAAAAGCCAAGAGAAAATGTGAACAATGAGGATTACTAGTCTTAGCTTCAGAACAATGAAAAGCACAGCACTCATTCTTCCTTTCGTTTCTCCTTGAAGAGGTTTGTTTTGCAAGTAGAAGCTTGAAGGAGAGCTTTTAAAAAATTTGAGCAGAAAGAAGTATTTGAATAGCAAGAAATGTGTGTTTTTATTCTCCTACAGCAGGTGGTAAGCATGAAATATGAAACATTTGCCCTTGATTTGAATTAGCCAATGCAAGACAACTAATTTGACATGTCACACAAGTGGACCAATGTGAAAGCAGCAAGCAGAGGGCATTTCAAATATTTCTGGGTGATGATGTGTCCATTAGAACGTTGGAGGCAGATTGAGTTCAGCTGAGTTTGTATTTTAAGAAAAAATGCCATGTCCAACCATGCTTAGTACTAAGGAAAAGGCTTTTAAAATGAAACCTGAGAAAAAAGTTAAAGTGAATAAGCATAAAATAATAGGTTTGCCCATTTCCCATGATGAAATATGTTGGAGTATTTTTAGCAAGAAAAGATAATTTTTAAATAACTAAAAGAAGGCTAAAACACTCAAACTTTCACCCAAGGGCTAAAATAGGGAGAGAGTGCCACCTAGGATGGGTTTTGACATTTTAGAGAGCTTAGGTGGACAATATGTTCAGAACAAAACTTAAGGATTGCAGGAAAGAACAAATGGAATAAAAAAGGTTAATATTTTTCCATTTTAGAAGAACAAGGAGTAAAGAAATAATTTTTGAGAAATGTTTAAATTAAAATAAATTTCCAAAGTGGGCTGCTAAGAACAAAGTAGCGGAAATAAGATATTCACAAATTTTAAAATTTGGATGGGCCAAACGGTTAGCTGGACTGCTCTGTTTGGGCCAGTCTAGAGAAATTCAATTGATTTCTAAAATCAATCGATTTTTACTGTAGCTGCAGAGTTGAGTTTCACAATAGAGATTATCAAAGAATGGATAAACTTTAGACTAACTAAGATTGAGTACAAGTTAAATCCTTAGCAAAAATATGTATGCTTACAATTATGTCCTAGAAAAGAGAAATAAAAATGAACCATGAAGTTTACTTCTTTTCTTGAACTTGAATTTGGACATTCACCTCAATTATGACATAAATAATCTGATAACACACTAAATAAGTTGATTAGTCCATAATGCTAAATTAATTATAATCATCAAAATTAAGAGGTTCAAGAATCTCCCCTTTTTTGATGATGATAATTAATTTAGTGTGTTTGAGTAAATAAAAGAGATAACAGTATAAGTTGCTCCCCCTTAGCAAAATACTAATAAAGTGAATGCTTAAAATTTAAAATATGAGATAGGGACATAAGTGAAATATACACATTGTGCATGCTCTCCCTCAATTGTAGCATAAAAAAGAAAAAGACAGTAAATTGACATTGCAAATCAGAGTAAATAAAAATATAAATTGACATTGCAGATCAGAGAGAATCAGTGCTATTTAAAGCAAATTAGGATCTCAAAAAATACAAATAGCACACTACATAATAATATGTTTTTTGCCCCCCTTTGGCATCATCAAAAAGATGATCAAGGTAGAAGAATAAGCATCTAATGTTTGCTTGCAATATTCAGACATAATATTATAGAACAATAATATAAAAACAGAGCTAAAAATATTAAAAAGCTTATTCATATAATTATTACATAAATAACTCCAAACCATCATTTCTTGCCAGAAGAAGAAGAGGAGATTAGCTTTTCATCTAAGAGATCAACTTTTTGACTCAATTTCTCAAGAATTTCACTATTGTAGCTTGCAAGCTTAGCAATTTCAATAGTGAAACTACTAAGAGTATTCATATGAGCTTAGAGACTAAGGAGTTTTTGGCTATTGGATTCAGCCAGCTCTCCAATAGTCTCAATTGAGTCAACAATGAACTTAGCAAATTGAGATGTAAAGGGAGATGAAGTAGTAGGATGGGTAGATTTGTGAGATAAGGAAGAGGAGGAGGTTGAGGCTTCTTGATTAGAGTTGACAGCAACATTCTTATAGGAAGGCTTGGGTTGGTGTAGTTTAAAGCTGCCCCGGGAAAAACCATAGTATCTTGCTCTTTTGACAAAACTGGACAGATTTACATTATGATAAATGACTAAAAAGTCACAGATAATGTTGCCATAGTGAAAACTTTGTATGTATTTGCTCTTTTTTAGCAACATTGCGGCAGTTTTCTGGGCTATGAAAGATGATCCCTATAGTATCTAGAGTTCTTCCTTGAAGCAGATGTTAGACTGTTGTTTGATGCATGTGAGTCCACTCATCTTTGTAGCCATGAATTTGAAGAAAGCATTCTTGTAGTATTCTGTCAAGTATTTTTGCCTGATCACTACAAGAAGTTAAATGTTTGATCTTTCTAGCCATATACTTCTTAACTCTAGGTGGATTATATTCGGGACTATAACCCAGAATTATTTCAACATCAAGGAATGTGTTGGGATCAACTTTGAGATCTTCTAGAGTAATAGGGTTATCAGGAATCAGAAAATCATAGTAGCTGATGAGATTTTGAGCTGAAATTCTAATAGAGATGTTTTGAACAGAAGATGTGAGAGTCCTAGCCTCCAAGTCAATCTCTAGTTGGCATAAAAAAGCTTCACTACATTAGGATAATAGGGATGATAACAAGATAACCATTTCTCCCAACCATGTCGATCAATAACTTGGTTGATGAATGAAGAGACCCCTTACCTCTTGATTGGTCTCACATTTAGAATAGGTGTATCCTTGACTACCTTCATGAATTTCTTAATGTAGGATCGATGAGATTTGGGTAAAGGAGTAGTTTGTTCAACTAGTTCTTTTCCTTTCCTTCTTGAGGCCTTCGGTTTTCCTTCTTCTTCTGGATCTCTACAACTGGAGGAGGAACAGTAGGTTTTGAAGAATGAGGCGTGCATACCTTTGTGCCAAATCTTGGCTTGAGTCGATCCCTGCGATTTAAGTGGAAGACAGGATGAGGTTCTGGGCCTGTCTTCTTCTTCTTCAATTTTGCAGAGGTTCTTTTTATTTCTGTTGTAGGCTTGTTTGTTTTTATGGTGGTTTTCTTTGCCTCCAATGCAGCAATCTTGGATTTGGCTGCAGATCTCTTTAGTTCAGCTGCAGGTTTCTTCAATTTTGCTGTAACTCTCTCAGGTTTGGCGACAGAGGGCTACTTTAATGTTGCTGCCTCTTTCTTCACAGCAGGTAGAGACTTGGCAGAAGAAGAAGGAGCAACATAGGATAAGGGAATAGCAGAGGAGAGAGAGGTTCTGAGCACCAGTGCCTTTTTCTTAAATCCAGGACGAGGTAGAGTTGAGTCAGTGGCAATGGTGGCAAGGGTTTTGAGTCTGTCATCCTTGCTAGAAATAGAAGAGGGAGAGGAGGAGCCGGCGAACATTGCTTCATTTTCTAATGCCTCATTCTCCCCTGAAATCCGTTCTTCTTCAAGTTGAGCTTCCTCTTCGGTAGACGACATCTCTTCATATGATGATCATCTTCAGTAGCAGAGGAGGAAGAGAAAGGAGGCGGAGCTTTCCTTTTGATGTGAGCCATTATAGATTAGGGTTGAAGTGAAAAGAAAGAGGAAAAGAAGATGGCGGAGGAGCGCTGGAGAGGAGTTAGGGTTTTTGGTTAGGCGAAAAGGCGAGGAGATGGAGAGAGAGAGAGGGAGAGGCATGCGACAGATGAAAAGATGCGTTGGTTCGCTTCTCAAGTGCGTCGTTTGCGCACAAAGATGGCCGGAAAGTTGGTCCACTGGAAGGAGTGGGCGGGTCACGCAGACCCGATGGGTTGATTTTTCTGAGAGATCCGGTTGATTTTGACAATCAGTCGGTTTTCTCGGGTAACCCAGAAAAATCACCAACCTGAGAGATCCGGTCGATTACTAAAATCGACCAAATTTCATGGTTATTGAAGATGCATGCAGTTAGCGAGATTTCTGAAAATGAATCATCAAAATTAGAGAGATAAGAGTAGAAAATTGGCAAGAATATGTTTTAAGTTATTTAGATAAAATTTATATATGAATAAAAATATTTCAAAGAAAGTAAAATGCTATGCAAATTGTAACATGCAATTTCATGGCAAGACATCACAAGCTAGTTTCATCCAACATACCAATCTTTCTAACTATGAAATTAAACCTATCTTCATGCAAAGGCTTAGTAAAGATATCTGCAAGTTGAAAATCAGTGGATACATATTCTAGGATAATTTCACCTTTTTCTACATGATCCTGAATGAAATGATGACGAATTTCTATGTGTTTAGTACGTGAGTGCTGAATCAGATTTTTCGTTAAGCAAATAGCACTAGTATTGTCACATCTAATAGAAATTTGATCTAGAATAATGCCATAATCAACTAGTTGATGTTTTAATTAAAGAAGTTGTGCACAATAACTACCGGTGGCAACATATTCTGCTTCTGCAGTTGATAAGGCAATAGAGTTCTGCTTTCGACTAGACCAAGATACAAGAGCATTGCCAAAGAATTGATAAGTGTCTGATGTACTTTTCCGATCAACCTTGCATCTGGCAAAGTCAGCATAAAAAAATCCTATCAGATTTGGTGTAGTGCCTTTGGGATATCATAGGCCTAGTGAGTGTGTGCCAACCAAATATCAAAAAATTCACTTAACTGCAGTTAAATGAGATTCTTTAGGATTAGATTGAAATCGAGCACACATGCAAACACTAAAGACAATATCAGGGCGAATAGCAGTAAGATATAAAAGAGAACCAATCATACCTCTATATAATTTTTCATCTATTTTTTTACCTTTCTCATCTTTGTCGAGCTTAGTAGATGGACTCATTGGGGTTCCAAGTTGTTTCATGTTATCCATCCCAAACTTTTTGAGAAGTTCTTTTGTGTATTTGTTTTGATAAATAAATATGCTTTCAAGAAGTTGTTTTATTTGTAATCCAAGAAAGAAGTTGAGTTCTCCTATCATGCTCATTTTAAATTCCCTAGACATCCACTTAGAGAATTCTTCACATAGTAATTTATTAGTAGCACCAAACATGATATCATCAACATATATTTGCACTGCTATGAAATTATCATTGTATTTCCTTGTAAATAGTATTGTGTCAACTTGTCCTTTGACAAAACTGTTATCTACAAAGAATTTACTCAATCTCTCATACCAAGCACGAGGTGCTTATTTCAAGCCATATAGAGCCTTTTTGAGCTTGAAAACATGATTCCGAAAACACGAGTCAATAAAACCAGGAGGTTGCTCAACATACACTTCTTCGGCAATAAAATCATTAAGAAAAGCACTCTTTACATTCATTTGAAATAACTTAAAGTCTTTAAGGCAAGCAAATGAAAATAAGAGACGAATGGCTTCCAAACGTGCAACAGACGCAAATGTTTCCTCAAAATCAATGCCTTCGATTTGAGTGAAATCTTTAGCAACTAATCGGGCTTTATTGCGAATAATAATTCCGGAATCATTTAACTTATTACAAAAAACTCATTTTGTATTAATGATGGAATGATCCTTGGGTCTTGGTACTAGTTCCCAAACATCATTTCTTTTGAATTGATCAAGCTCTTCTTGCATAGCTAAAATCCAGAAATCATCATTTTCTGCTTCCTCAAATGACTTTGGCTCGATTTGAGAGATAAAGGCAGAGTGATTTACCTCATTTTGAAAAGATGATTCTATTCTTATCTCTTGTGATGGGTCATCAATGATTTGTTCTGGTGGATGAGCCTCCTTGTATTTCTATTCTTTAGGAAAATTCATCTTGACTTCATCTTTACCATCAAATTTTAGCTGTGGTGACACATGTTTATGAGGTTCTTCCTTCGCACATGCTTCTCCACCTTCTATGCTTTGCTTCTCAAAACTTGTACCTTCAATAAGGTCATCAGCTCTCCTTAGAGAGATTGGGTTAGATTCATCAAATTAGATATGGATAGATTCTTCCACTAGCATAGTTCTTGTGTTATATACACGATATGCTTTGCTAATTAAAGAATATCCTAAGAGGATGACTTCATCCGCCTTAGGATCAAATTTTTCCAAATTATCTTTGCTATTATTCAGAACAAAACAATTACAGCCAAAAATACGAAGATGAGAAATATTTGGTTTACGCCCTTTTCATAATTCATAAGGGGTCTTCCTAAGTATGGATCGAATAGTCACACGGTTTACTATATAGTAAGCCGTATTTACTGCTTCGGCTCAAAAATACTTTGAAAGTCCATGCTCATGAAGCATGAATCTTGTCATCTCAATAAGAGTTCGGTTCTTCCTCTCAACAACCGATTTTGTTAAGAAGTTCTAAGTGCCGAAAAATTATGTTAGATGCCACGCTCATCGCAAAAGATTCAAAGCACTCATTCTCAAACTCACCGCCATGATCGCTATGAATTGAAAGTACTTCAAAATATTTTTCGTTATATATACGCTTATTAAAAGATTTAAAATTATCAAAAGCTTCACGTTTGTGAGCAAGAAATAAAGTTCAAGTAAATTTAAAATAATCAACAAGTACATAACAATATTTCTTACCTCCTAAGCTAAGAGTTCTATTGGGTCCAAACAAAATCATGTGCAAGATTTCAAAGGGTTTGAAAAAAGTAATTACATTCTTAGACTTAAATAAACTTTTAGTTTGCTTTCCTAATTGACATGCACCACAAAGTCTATCCTTCTCATAAATAAGTTTGGGCAAGCCATTAACTAAGTCTAACTTAGAGATCTTATGTATGGTATGCATGGTAGCACGTCCTAATCTTCTATGTCATAGCCATGAGTCATTGACATGAGATGCAAGATATTTTATATCATTATAATCAATAAAATATAGATCAACTTGATAAACATCATTATGTTTATTTTCTACAAATATAGTCATACTATCATGCTTAATGAGATAATGAGAAGTATTGAATGAAACTTCATAACTATTATTACAAAGCTGAAAAATGCTGAGCAAGTTATATGCAAGACTATCGACTAATAGGACTTTATCTATGGAGGTTGTAAAATCTTCAACGACTTTACTAATTTCGATAATACGTTTTTTAGTATTTTCACTAAAAATTACAAGTCCTCCATTTCTTGGCTTTAGCGAGGTGAATTTAGTTTTGTGACGTGAGCACCCACTATCCAAGACCCGCATGCCTCCACTAGTCCCAGAGTGGAGACATACCTGCAATATGAACTCTCAAGTCTTGATTTTAGGTGCCCAAAGATATTTGGGTCCTAAAGGATTAGTCAGTATAATATGATTATCATGAGATATATTTTTTGAAATTCATACATAAGAAGTACATTTGGATGCAAGCATAATTTTTCTTATTCTACATGTACGTGCAATATGTCAATGCTTTTGACAAAAATCTTAAGCAATTCGTTCTCATTAATAATTACATCAATCCGCATGCATAGATCTTTATTCATATCAATAAGATCACTAATTTTCTTTCTTAGAGAATCACATTGAGCTTTCTTTAGAGAAAAATATTTTTTCTTTAGCTTTTCATATTCTTGAATGAGATCAACTAAATTTTCTTCTAGCTCATCATAAGAAAGTAAAAAGTCATTTACCGAATTTGTAGACCTTCATCACTTTCAATATTAGCCATCAAGCATAAGTTAGCAATTTCTTCCATTTCATCACTACTTGATATTTCATCTGAATCACTCCAAGTAGCTATAAAGGCTTTCTTCTTTCTTATCTTTTTTCCTTTGAGAAGAGGACAATTTGGTTTGATATGTCCTGGTTGGTTGCAATTGTAGCAAGTTACTTCATTTTCTTTGATCTTTATTGTGTTCTCCTTAGTATCTTTAGCCTTGAATGGTTTTCTTTGTGAACAATGAAATAGTTGCTTCTTTTTTTTCATAAGAGAGTTGAAATACCTCGAGACTAAGGCAATTTCATCTTCAAGCTTTTCTTCATTATCTTTACTTGAATCACTCTCACTTTCGATTGTTGGTGGAGAGAAGGCTCTTAGACCTAGAGCCTTCTACTTTCTAGCACCTTCTTCATCATCCTTTTTCTTTTTCGTTCTTTTTATCTCCAACTCGTAGTTGTTAAAGAGCCCAACAACATATCAAGTTCAAGAGTTGAAAGATCTCGAGCTTCTATACTGACTGTTGCCTTGGCATCGTATTCCCTAGGAAGACATCTTAGGATTTTTCTGATAAGTTCCTCGTTAGTAAAAATTTTTTCAAGAGAAATCAAACCATTGGTAATACTAGTAAAATGGGTAAACATATCTTTAATAGATTCATCAGAATTCATTTCAAGTAGCTCATAATTATGAATCAACATATTTATTTTTGATTCCTTTACTTAGCTGGTACCTTCATAAGTGAGCTCAAGTTTAGACCATATCTCATGAGCTGTATTGAGATTACATATTCTATTAAACTCACTTAGAAAGATCACATTGTAGATAATTGAGGGCTTTGGCATTGAGTTGTTCCAATCTCTTCTCTTCCGGTTTCAAATCATAAAACTTCTTAGGTGTTACTTTGTCTTCCTTCATAAGAGTGACAAATGACTGTCTAGTTACCTCCCATAGCTCTATATCTATGCCTTGGAGGTAGATCATCATTCTTCTCTTCCAAAAGTTATAGTGTAGACCTTTGAAAAGTGGTGGACAATTCGCCGAAAATCTCTCACATATTGCATCATCCGGAACATGAGTGAGAAGTGTCATGGATCGTCTCTAGGAGGTTAATCCTGAAATAATGAGCAAACAATTATAGAGACCCGCTCTGACACTACTTGTTGGCCCAGAGACTTCCCAAAAGGGGGGTAAATTGGGATTTAAAAAAAAATTGATTGATTAATTTTAATTCAGAAATGAGAGAAAAAAGAAGTAGTATACTTAAATTTTTCAGATTGATCAAATATACTGAGTTCTGAGATCACCTGGACAAAGAATAGCTGTGCAGAAAATTTTACCCGAACAATCCGATCGATTTTGAGAATTGACCAAGGTTCGCAGAGCAGTGCAGAAATGAATCCAAAAGAGACCAGAAATAATTAATTTAGAGTTTACTAATCATATATTTGTTTTGAGTGAAAATATTACAGGTTTCCTATAACTTTAAAATATTTGAGTTTAAATATGTTATATCAAGTTGGTTCAAGAGAATTTGGGAGCAAATGAGAAAAGAACACAACGAATTTATAGTGGTTTGGCTTCCCGTCTAGTCCACTCCTCACGCTCCTCAAATGAGAATTTCCACTAAATCTCCCTGGCTTTTTTGGGAACCAAAACAAAAAAAACCCGATATAATCCAAATGGCTTTTTATAGGAACCAAAGCCAAGAAAACCTACACACCACGATTTTTTGCAGAAACCAAAGCCGAGCAAACCTACAAACTAAACTCAGGAGAAAATAGAAAAAAGTACAAGATTTTGCTAGCCTTGTTGGCTCAATTATAACTTAAGCACAAAGAGTAAATTACAGTGAAGAGCTCTATACATGCAGCAACTTGCCAAGGGTAAAACTCGTAGAAGTCCAAGATTAAATTCTGTAATCTTAGGGTAAAAGAAAAAGAGAAAGTATAACGGTTAAGCAAAAACAAACTTCTCAAAAATATTCAAGAAAAAAAAAACAGGCTTTAAGAAATGAAATTGTTAGCTACACAATCTCGCTTCTATTGTGCAGCAAAAACACAACTAGTGAAGGTTCAGATTTCGAAAAACTTCAAGCTACTGTAAAATTGAACAATGAGGATTACTAGTCTTGGCTTCAGAACAATGAAAAGCACAACACTCTTTCTTCCTTTTATTTTTCTTTGAAGAGGTTTGTTTTGCAAGTAGAAGCTTGAAGGAGAGTTTTTAAAAAATTTGAGCAGAAAAAACTATTTGAACAATAGGAAATGTGTGTTTTTATTCTCCTACAGCAGGTGGTGAGCATGAAACATGAAATATTTGCCCTTGATTTTGAATTAGCAAATGTGAGACAACTAATTTGACATATCACACAAGTGGACCAATGTGAAAGCAGCAAGCAGAAGGCATTTCGGATATTTCTGAGTGATGATGTGTCCATTGGAACGTTGGAGGCAAATTGAGTTCAGCTGAATTTGTATTTTAAGGAAAAATGTCATGTCCAACTATGCTTAGTATTAAGGAAAAGGCTTTTAAAATGAAATGTGAGAAAAAGACTAAAGTGAATAATAAAATAATAGGTATGCTCATTTCCCATGATAAAATATATTGGAGTATTTTCAGCAAGAAAAATATAACTTTTAAATAATTAAAAGAAGGCTAAAACACTCAAACTTTTATCCAAGGGCTAAAACAAGGAGAGAGTGCCACCTAGGATGTGTTTTGACATTTTAGAGAGCTTAAGTGGACAATATGTTCAGCACAAAACTTAAGGATTGCAGGAAAGAACAAAATGGAATGGGAAAGATTAATATTTTTCCATTCTAGAAGAACAAGGAGTAAAGAAATAATTTTTGAGGAATGTTTAAATTAAAATAAATTTTCAAAGTGGGCTGCTAAGAACAAAGTAGTGAAATAAGATATTCACAGATTTGAAAATTTGGATAGGCCAAAGGGTTAGCTGGACTGCTCTGTTTAGGCTAGTCTAGAGAAATCCGATTGATTTCTAAAATCAACCAGTTTTTACTATAGCTGCAGAGTTGAGTTTCACAGCAGAGATTATCAAATAATAGATAGACCTTAGGCTAACTAAGATTGAGTATAAGTTAAATTTCTTGGCAAAAATATACATGCTTACAATTATATCCTAGAAAAGAGAAATAAAAATAAACTATGAAGTGTACTTCTTTTCTTGAACTTAAATTTGGACATTTACCTCAATTATGACATAAATAACCTGATAACACACTAAATAAGATGATTAGTCCATAATGCTAAATTAATTATAATCATCAAAATTAAGAGGTTCAACACTATCCATTTTGTGAAGTAATCAACAGCAACCAGCACCCATTTGTAGCTCCGGATGGCCATAGGCATCAGCCCCAGAAAGTCGAGCCCCCATACGGCGAACGACCAGGATGAGTTGATGGGTTTGAGGTAGCCAGCAGGTTGCCTCTACATGTCAGCATAGTACTGACATTGAGGGCACTTCTCCACGAATTCTTGAGCGTTCTTGTGGATGTTGGGCCAGAAGAATCCTTGACGCAGGATTGGCATGACCAGACTTCGGCCTCGAGCATGAGTTTCGCATTCCCCTTTGTGAACGGACTCCATGACTTCTTGAGCTTTTTCGAGTCTAAAGCATTTTGTGAGTGGTCTGGCATAGGATCTTCTATACAGTTCCTCGCCAATGAGGACGTATTTGGCACATTCGAGCCTCAGCCTTTTTGCTTCTTCTGGATTGCTGGGTTGGACTCCATTCTTCAGGTAGTTGATGATTTTATCCATCCAGCAAGGCGTTTGCTGAGAGCTATGGATTTCTGCACAATCATAGCTGAGCTTCTCGAATGTTTGGTGCTGATGAAAGTTAGGGAGCCCCCTTTTTGTAAGATGGTCTGCCAACTGGTTCTCCTCCCGGGGAGCATGCGTCAAGGGATTGGGCCTTCACCAGATACTTCTTTAAAACCTCGTCCTTTGTCTCGTAGGCGCGATTGACTTGATTGACAACCAGCTGAGAGTCATTGAACACTCGTATGTGCTTTACTGACATTCTGAAGGCAAACTTCAATCCCGCAACGAGAGCTTCGTACTCTTCCTGATTATTGGTAACTTTAAACTAGAGAGTTACCGCTTGATGTAGGGCGACTCCCATGGGGCTGGTGAGAAAAATTTCAAGTCCTTGAGATTAAAGTCCAGAAGCGCCATTGACATGGAGAGACTATGGTATGACCTTGCTTTTTGTGGGCGGTGACTCTAAGGTGGAAAGTTCAGCAACAAAGTCGGCCAGCACTTGAGCTTTGATTGCCACCCGCGAAGTGTATTTGATATCAAACTCGCCAAATTTGATAGATCATTTGAGGAGCTTTCTCGAGACTTTAGGAGTATGTAATATCTTTAGAAGGGGCTGGTCAGTGACCACCTGGATGGTATGCCATTGGAAGTATGGATGCAACTTCCTTGCTGCCATCAGGAGAGCTAGAGCAAGCTTCTTCAGCGTGGGGTATCGAGTCTTCGTGCCGAGGAGTATATGGCTGATATATAAATAGGGCGATGGATCCCCTTATGATCATTCACGAGAACAACCGAGACCGTTGCATCAGATACCCCCAGGTAAAGAGACAAAACCTCTCTTGCTTTTGGCACCACAAGCATTGGCGCAGTGGTAAGGTATTTCTTCAAGTCGGGGTGGCCTGAAGTCTTCTGGGACTAGCGCCTGTCGGATAGTGTCAGAGAAAGAATCATTGCTATCCAGTGGGCCAAAGAAAGAGTCAGGTATATTGGAGGGCCTGAGTACCTAGAAAAAGGGGATTCCATCCAGTAAGGAAAGGAGGGAAAGTTGGAGGGAAGAAAGAAGGCTGTGGAAGTGGACAGGGTGGAAGAGGATTTTGGTAGACTTCTTGGGGAGGAATAGGGTGTCTGGGAGACTGAGAAGAGCCAGACGACTGAACGGAGGGTGCCGCGACCGGCAGAAGGGGAATAGAAGCCGCCACAACCGGCAGGAGAGGCGTAGGGGTCACTGCAACTGGAGGTGAAGGATCACGGGTCGCCGCAACCGGTGGAAGAGGTGGAGGGGCCGCCGCAACCGGCAAGAGAGGATCACGGGCCATCGGAATTGGCGAAAGAGGTACAGGTGGCAGTACGACAGCGCAAACTGGCTGAGTCTTCTTAAGGATCATAGCCTGCGGTGCTGTAAGGCTAGTAACCAGATCAATGAGGTTCGCCAGCATCCCCTGCAACTCTGTAATGCTGGTATTTCTAGAGGAAGAAGTAGATCCGGCGCGACGCCGGGATGTTGAAGCTGAGGCTTCATCACTTGGCGCCCTGACAGAAGGTTCACCTGCGTGTGTGCTGCGGGCTGCGGAGTTGGTTCTGCGCGTCCTAGCTACTATCTTCTCGAGGTCTCAATGAAAGCACCAGGAAATGTTGATGTGATATGCAGGGGGTCCCAAGAGAAAGAGAGAGATAGAGAGTCCCGAGAGACAGCGGTACACATAGGGCTATGTTTGATGATCAAGGCTTAAATGAGAATCAATATGCATTCAGAATAGCACACAGGTATTTAAGGTGGTTCAAGGAGGAAATTCCCTACATCCACTGAGCGATCAGTGAGAGATGATTTTACTAGAAAAAGATAGGGGGTGGTCGCAAGGACAAGTACAATGAGCTAACAGAAGAGAGAGAGCTTTCTTATCTTGAGCACTTAATACAAGAGAGATCCTGCGATTCCAGCCAACAGTCCAAAGCTAAAAGCCGAGAAGAAGAAGTCCCTCCTTAAAGCCTGTTCAAGGTTATTCATAGGCAGGAGATAGTGAAGCTCAGTCTGGGTTTCCCGGAACAGGATAATATAAACAAATGTTGAGTCCACACCAGGGAAGCTGAGAGTGGTGGAAGGAGAGCTTGACTTCCTGATCTTGGGAACTCTTCTAACGGTCTGTGACAGCTGGAGCACGCTGGCCCTTGGTTCGCGTGATTGGAAGAGGCACGCTGCATTAGAAACGGTGTGATCATGGCACGCCGATAGCGACAGATGCAGCTAGGGATCATCATCAACGAGGTTGCTGGGAGATGATTTGGAATCGTCGTGGACGATGTTTGGCCGAACCCTCGCGACCGAGGTTTGAGACGTGCGAGAATAATGAATAGATAAATAAGAATTTAGTGCCACTGGGCGCCACGTGTACGACTGAGATGCAGCGCTGGAACCACGTGTAAATAATATTTAAAAATATATTTAAAATTTATTTTATTTCTATTATACACTCAAAAAAATAAAATTAATTTTATATAAAATCTTTCATAAATTATAATTAAAATATTAATTTTTATATCCCAACTAAAATAATTGGCACCAAACCGATAATTCAAAGTAAAAATGGCCCTCCTGTAGTACGACACGAAATAGCAGCCGCCGGCTACCCCATGTCTTCTTGCTCGCCGCCTCCGCCGTCTCTCGCTCCCCCTCGGCCTCGTCATCTTCCTCCTCATCCTCCTCAACACGTTCTCCCCCAACCCTCCTCTGCCGCACCTCTCCTAACTTCCTCCTCCCACTCCTTCGGCGGCCCTTCTCCTTGCGACGTCGTTTCTTGGACCTCTTCCATCTCCCGATGCGCCCGCAGCGGCTGCCTCGCAGACGCCGCCGATCGATTCTCCGACATGCTCTCCTCTGCGATTCCTCCGAACCACGTCACCATTCTCGCCCTCCTCTCCGCCTGCGCCGACTTCTCCTCCTCGCCCTTCTCCCTCCCCCTCGGCCTCGCCCTCCACGCCCTCACCCTCAAACTCTCCATCTTCTCCGACCGGCGAGCCCTCCTCCTGCTCACCACCGCCCTCCTCAACTTCTACTCCAACTCCGGCCGCCCCGCCCTTGCCCGCCAGCTGTTCGATCGAATGCCGCAGAGAAGCTCCGTTACCTACAACTCCATGATCGCTGGCCTCATGAAGAACGCCGAGATCGACGAAGCCCTCAATCTCTTCCGCTCGATGCCCAGCAGAGATCTCGTCTCCTGGACCTCCCTCATCGACGGCTGCGTCAAGAACGGCCTGCCGGAAGATGCGCTTGAAATTTTTAGACGGATGCAGGTGAGCGGTGATAACCACTTTTCTAATCAGTTCAACTTTGAGTCAACATTGACTCATAAGAAGATATTTACATACATAACACTTTATATCACCATATTTATATATTAAATATTTTTTTAAAAAAAAATTACACGTCATACACTTCACGCACTTTTTTTATACACCACAAACTTTTTCTAAAACTGCAGTGTAATTTTTTGAAAATGAGTGTGATACATATAATTATGACAATATGAAATATTATGTACGTAATTATCCTTAAATTAAAATCATTTGATCCATATAGGATTGCAAAAAATAAAACATAAATTTGGACACAAATTGAACTTAACCCAAATGAATTTGAGTTGAGCTTCCGGCCGCAAATCAACCTTGAATTTTATTTTGAGTTGATTTCGAGCTAGGTTGGAAACTCGAACTGTGCAGATATAATTTTTATACATTGTGTATAATATTTTTTTTAAAAAGCAATAGAGTCAAGTTAACTCAATTTGAAATCATTTTGAGTTTAAATTAGCACTAAGTTGTCAGAACTCAACTCATGTACAACCCTAATTGCCTTGGCTTGAATCTTTTTTTCAAATAAATTTATTATTTTAAATATTTATTATGATTTTTATAGATAATATTACATTTATTAAGAAAAACCTATGAATTCATCCGATTTATAAATCGGTTATTATAATACCAATAATTTCTTTACGTATAACAATTAAAAAGCAATTCTAAAAGGCCAACTTATTTACTAGGTCTGTTTGGCAATAGTAAAAAAAAAAAATTTATTTTGGTCATGATCATAATTTTAAATTTATTTTTAAAAAAATTTTAAAAATTATTTTATATTTCATTCTACATAAATTTTAATATTAAATAATCATTTTATTTCACATTCAACACAATTTTTAATATAATTAACTCACTTTATTTCACATCATATCTATTTTTTTTAAAAATTTTACAATTTTTTTTTCTTCCGACCAAAATTTTAAATATAGAATTTAAGATTATATATATATATATATATTTATCAGAATTTAAAAATTTTAGAATTTAGGGTTGAGGGTTTAAAATTAAGACAAACTTTTTATTTAAAAAAAAAAGAAAAATCAATTCCAAGTACTCAATTGGATTTTGAATTTTTTTTTTCTTTTTTAATAGCGATTTTGAATCTATTTGAAATTCGAACTATTGAGTTTCTTTTGAAAGAACTATTGAGTTTCTTTATAAGCTCTTGATGCAGGTCGAGAGGATCGACTCCGATTACGTCACTGTCATCGGCGTGGCCGCCGCCTGCGGGGACCTCGGCGCCCTCGGCCATGGCATCTGGCTCCACCGCTTCGCCCTAAGCCGAGGCCTCCACGCCAACGTTCGCGTTGGAAACTCGCTCATCGATATGTATTCCCGGTGCGGCCGCGTGGACTTCGCCCGCCAGGTGTTTGACGAAATGCCGAGCCGAACTCTGGTCACCTGGAACTCCATGATAGTCGGATTCGCAGCCAATGGGTGCTCGGAGGAAGCTCTGATCCATTTCTCCGCGCTGCAGAGATCCGAGATCCGGCCCGACGGTGTCAGCTTTACCGGTGCCCTCACTGCCTGCAGTCACGCCGGAATGGTCTGCGAGGGGCTGAGGCTGTACAAGCTGATGCAGAGGGAGTACCGGATTCCGGCGAGGGTGGAGCACTACGGGTGCGTGGTGGACCTCCTGGGCCGAGCCGGGCTGCTCGAGGAGGCCATGAGACTGGTGGAGGAGATGCCGGTGAAGCCGAACGAGGTGGTGCTGGGGTCTCTAATGGCGGCTTGCCGGGAGCACGGAGACGTCGGGATGGCGGAGAGGTTGATGGATTTTCTTCTTGAGGTGCGGCCGGAGACAGACTCGAACTACGTTCTGCTGTCAAATATCTATGCGGCGATGGGGAGATGGGAGGGAGTTGGTAAGGTTCGAAGCTTGATGAAGGATCTCGGGGTGAAGAAGAAGCCGGGCTGCAGTGCAGTGGAGGTGGGGTGCAGCGTCCATGAGTTTGTTGCCGGAGATGGCGGCCACCCTCAGACTGAAGAGATCTATTCGCTGCTGGGATTGCTTCATCTTGACATGGAGCTCCATGGGTATGAGCCCGTTGAAGCCATTGGACAGAGTGAGTGAAGTTTTTGTGAAGGAGATATAGACGGGGACTTGCAACCAGGAGGTGAGGTCAGATTTATTAAAGAGGATTACAAGTACGTCGCCAACTTTTCTGAAATTTTTATTTTTAGAAGTTTTTTTAACCCAAAGCCCAACATAATATGTTTTAGAATAAAATATATTTGATATAATCATTAATGTGTTTAGTATAAGCACGAACATTTATATCAAGTATATTTATATTTATAACAAGCATAGTTATTTAGTTTGGTATAATCACAAATATACTTGATATGATCATGAATATGTTTAATATGAATATACTTGTTATAAATATAAATGTGTTTCTTATAAGTATAAATTTGCTTATTATAAATATAAATATGCTTATTATAAAAATTGAATTGACTAATAGTACCTTATAAACTTTAACTACTTGCAAAAATTATTAAAAAAAATTCATACAAATGAGGATGAAGATGACAAGAAGGAGGAGAAGACACAGAGTAAAAGCCTAAAAGTAGTTATAATTAAATTATGGCTAGGAACTTCAATGGAAGAAATAGATAATAAAATCAGTTAATAAATTGCCAAATACAAACTCCGAAATAAAAAAAAAAATTGGATCAAATTGAGTATTAGAATACCGAAGGGGAGGACACGGGCGAAGAGGAAGGCGAGAGTTCCAGGCAAGTATGCGGCACATAATATGCTGCCCGACTAATGAATTAGTCTGTAGATGGTTTCTCCGCTTGAGCGATAGCTGATGTTTAACTTAGGGTTAGCGGTGGACAACCGCCGGAGAAATTTTCAAAAAATATGGACCATAGCAGTTTCAAATTTTTGAGTTGTCGTAATCGCTGAAATCGCCGTTAACTCCGCCTATGAAGCTCTCCATTTGTTGCCGTCTAAGCGCCCAGCTGCAGCGGGGCCGCCCTCTGCCAGCTGCCTTGATTTAATTGGTATATGAAAAAATAACGTGACAAGCTCTCCGAATCGAATATTTATTCTAAATTGAGAGACCAAGTTTATGATTGCGAGAACTGTTTGGCACTCAATTGTTCAATTGAATTAGCCTTAACTTGAAGCTGAACATTTCAACTTTAAGTCAAATTTGATTTAAATCGATTAGAATTTATTCAATTTTAATTGTTTGTCATATTTTATATTTACATAAGTACTATATTATTACTATATTAAAATATTTATAATTTAATTCATTTAATAAAATCTTTATTATCAATTTTTTATTCATAAAATAACATGAATAATAGGGCAAATTGCAAGTAGGTTCTTACCTTTCAGCCATATTTGCAAGTTGGTTCTTACTATATGAAAATTAACCAATTTGGTCCACAAGTATATTGAAATGTGCAGGCTGGTCCATTTTACTTGATAGACGTTAAAAATTGACAAATTACTATTATATTTATGGTTAATTTTTTTATTTTATTCTTTTATGTTTTATGTGCAAGTATGTTCCAAAAAAAAATTCTCAAAAAGGGCCTTCGTTCCATGCTATAGAGAGAAGCAGCGTTCAGCTCGTGTCATCTACATGCCGTTGCTCCCGTCGGTCTTGAAGTTCCTTTTGTCGAGGTTCCTCTAGTCGATGGCGTTTCGCAAAGGTTATTTTTTCTATATATTGAGTAGTGGATCTCCACTCATTGTTCTGTTTTTTTTTTTTTTTTCATTGGTGTACTGATTGTTCTTCTATGTTCAAAGGTTGGGTCATCAGCACAACATCGGTCTTCCACTTATACTTTGGTGATATTTTCGTGAAGGCATTTCAACAAGTAAATCCTAACTATTAAAAATAAAATATATATTAAGAGCTTGTTTGAAATTTTTTTTTTTAAGAGAGAAAATATATTAATTTATAAATTTAATAAAAAGTAAAATTATTTTAGAATATATTATTATATAAATTTATATTTTTTAAATTATAAAATTTCGGTCCTTGAATTTTAATATAATTATTAAATAATTTTTTATTATTATTATTTTTTATTTTTCCTTGTCACCCCTCCTCTCTCTCTCTTCCCTCTGCCAGCGATTGTCCCCTCTCAAGTAGCGACTGCGATAGAGAGCAAAGTGGAGAGGGATGGGAGAGAGAGGGGGGGTGGCGACAATCCCGTCTGCTTGCGATTGTCTCTCATCTTCGCTTCACTATCAGCAGCTCTCTTCATTGTTGTCGACAACTCTACTAGAGAGAGAGAGAGAAGTGACAAGAACAATTATAATTTAACTATTATTTTAATATTAAAATATATATAAAATATGAAATAAAATTAATTTTAAAATTAAAATTTATGTAAAATAAAATTACTTTTAATATTAAAATTTACATTAAATATGATATAAAATGATTAAAATTTATAATAAATTTGAAGTATTAATAAATTATTATTTTAGGTTTTTGTGAGTTATGAACTAAACAAAGTCAAATAAGCACAGAACCGGGACAACAACCAGAGGAAGCAGTATGAAAATTCTATACAAAATTCACTGAGATAATAAGTTTTTTTTTAAATTCAAACCGTTAAACCATTAAAACAAAGGCAAATCTAACCGTTTTTGATAAAAAAAAAAAATCACATATTCTATCCAGTAATCATTGTAATAAGGGATAATGCATAAATGTGCAAAAAACGGTGTGATTCTAACATAAATAAGCTTTCAAAAAAAAAAACAGGGTGAAAATGATTAGAGATCAGCCCTTCCAGGATAACGAGGGAAGGGGATGACATCCCTGATATTGTCAAGGCCGGTTGCGAAGAGTATCATTCTTTCAAACCCCAATCCGAAGCCGCTGTGCTTAACGGTGCCGTACCGGCGGAGGTCGAGGTACCAATCATATGGCTCCAGTGGCAATCCAGATTCTGTAATTCTTGAAACATAGAACATACAGAAAACTTCAATAAAGAAATGACTTGAATGAGACAGGTCTAATCTTGAAAGAATGAAGCTTGTCTGTATCATCCCATTCTAGAAAAAAAAAAACATTTCTTGTTTCAAGTAGAAGTCTGATGAGTAAGACTAGCAGAAATGTGTGGAAACACAGTAATTTATAGTAGATTGAAAATCGACTAATTTTTTACTTTGATGCCAGCATGCAAAAATAAAAATAAAAAAGTACCAAGTCAAAAATTAGCATCAAATGTGCGTATATTTATTTCTGACCATATATATGATATGTATCAGGTGCATGTGCATGCCAAAAATTACTATGCTCAAATTCTCCTGTATTGCATCCTTGGTTGATCATTTGTAAAATTATTTTTAATTGGACGCAAAACATAACCTTGAAATAAAGACAGTTATTTTGGAATGTAGGTACAATGTAAAATAATGTTAATTTTAATGTTGAAGTTTCTGTAGGATTTGAAATTTGTGTATGATATGACTAACTGGACAAACAAAAAGTTATATCAAATCATCAATATTCACTATTCTTATCTACTTAAAAACTAGTCAATTAAACAACTTAGAAATGCCACAACTTATGAGCACTGATACATTATGAAGCCTAATGTATTAGTATTATATCTGTATCAGATACCGATACTTTTAACTGCATATCCAATATGTCACGTAATATATCAATTTTTATTTTTATTTTTTAAAAATTTGATATTTATCCAATACTTATTTAATGTCCTAATACTTCTAACTAGAGAAAATATTAGATTAGTAGATTCGTCCCAGGCAATAAAAAAGAGCTCATACATAAAAAATGACTTATATTTAGACTTGAAGGGAGTGTGATATATCGAGTTCACACAATTGGAAACGAAGACGATTTGCTAGAGTCTTAGCAGCAAAAAAAGATATAATATCTATAAATAACTACAAACTCTACTATAGTTGACCCTATTTTGAGGTATTATAGACGTCAATCCCTCAGGTAACACTTTGTCGTTACTTCTTTTAGACGTCAATCACGCTTCTTTACCTAAATTAAGCTTGCATTACGAAAAAAATAAAACTTAGCTTTTTTCTATTTTATTTATTCAGTTAGTCATGTCATGATTGATTCGACAAGTTTTACGCTGGCTGTCGACTGCCTAACGCAACCCTCCGCGTTTCTCATCCGGGACTTGGGATGCCAAATGAATGGAGAAAGAGTATATTAGTACCTATTTATAAGAATAAAGGCGATGTACAAAATTGTGCCAATTATAGAGGAATTAAATTAATGAGTCATACTTTAAAACTTTGGGAGAGGGTGATGGAACAAAGGTTACGCCATAACACTAAGGTATCAGAGAATCAGTTTGGTTTTATGCCAGGTAGATCTACGATAGAAGCCATTCATTTACTAAGAAGTTTAATGGAGAAATTTAAGGAGAGAAAGGAAAACTTACATTTGATTTTTATTGATTTGGAAAAAGCTTATGATAAAGTCTCAAGAGAAGTACTTTGGAGAGTTTTAGAAAAGAAAGAGATTTGCACTGCTTATATTCAAGTTATTAAAGACATGTATGAAGGAGCTGTTACCTGTGTTCGGACACAAGGAGGTTTGACTAAGGATTTTCCTATTACAGTTGGATTACACCAAGGCTCGGCTTTAAGTCCGTATCTTTTTGCTTTGATTATGGAAGTCATGACTGGACATATCCAAGATGAAGTGCCTTGGTGTATGCTCTTCGCACATGATATTGTCCTTATTGAGAAAACTAAAGAGGGAGCTAAAGCGAAACTAGAGCTTTGGAGGAATGCTCTAGAATCTAAAGGTTTGCATCTCAGTAGATCAAAAACTGAATATATGGAGTGCACATTTAGTCAAGAAAGAAATACTTATATTGGAGATGTGACAATTGGTGATCAAATTGTCAAGAAGAGTGAGCGCTTTAGATATCTTGGATCAATTATACAAAATGATGGCGAAATAGATAATGACGTTATTAGCAGGATTCAAGCAGGCTGGGTAAAATGGAGAAATGCTTCTGGTGTGTTATGCGATAGAAAAATCCCATCCAAAATTAAGGGTAAATTTTATAAAACTGTAGTAAGACCAGCGATGATATATGGTGCTGAATGCTGGCCTGCAAAGAAAAAATATACAAATAAAATAAATGTTGCAGAAATGAGAATGTTAAGATGGATGAGTGGATATACACGAAAGGATAGAATGAGAAATGAGTATATCCGAAAGAAAGTTGGTGTTGCACTAATTGAGGATAAACTTAGAGAAAGTCGGCTTCGATGGTTTGGACATCTAAATCGTAGGCCAATTGAAGCTCTAGTTAGAAAAATTGAGTTATTGGATTTTGCCCATGTACAAAGAGGAAGAGGGAGACCAAAGAAGATATGGCAAGAAACTATAAGGAGTGATCTTAGTTACTTAAACTTAGATAAGAATTTGGTAACTGATAGAGCGCAATGGAAACAAAGGATTCATGTAGCCGACCCCACCTAGTGGGATTAAGGCTTGGTTGTTGTTGTTGTTGTTATTTATTCAGTTAGTCAGAGACTTAGAGGACATGCATCTGCATTGATTAGATCAATATAACTTGGTTCAGATCACAGTAATTATATTACTAATTAATTGTATCTTGTTTGCATCAAGCTAATTGAGTTGGGTCAGATTTAAATTAAAATTGAAATTGATCTACTGATATATATTTAAACTTTCATTTCACTTAGATATTCTGTGACAAATTTAGAAGCAATTAAGTAAATTTCATGGCATCATTCTAAATTAATATTCTTTTTTGAAGTTTAATAGTTGTTGAAACATATTTTATTATTTTAATTTGTATATTTTTTAGTAGCATCGAGAACGTTCAAGAACACAAAAGTGCAATTAATCTTAAGAAAATTTAAAAGATGTTTTTGAAATTCATATCAATAATGTTACTCTAGGGTGTTATATGAATTATATTTAGAAAGGAGACGAGCCACTATTAATGCCAGCCTTCTTCATTATGAATGTATAGAATAAGAATTTTACATATTACAAATAAGTCCTTAGAGTTATTCCATAATTACAACTAGGTCCTCAATGCTCCCATTCAAGCAAGTGCATAAGTATTATAAAGCCCTAATTTGTTACAAATATACTCAATTAGTTCCTCTCAAAGATTTGATTAACAAATCTTCTAATTGATAATTAGAATTAACAAAGTACATAATAACTTCTTTAGACCAGACTTTCTCCCTAATGAAGTGATAGTCTATCTCAATGTGTATTGCCTCGCATAAACGACTAAGTTGGAGACAATGTGCATAGCAACCTGATTATCGCAATATAACTTCATTGACTTAGATTGACGAAATCCTAATTCTTACATCAACTGCTTAAGCCATATAAGCTCATATGTTGTTAGTGTCATCGCCCTGTACTCCGCCTCAACACTCGATTGTGCTACAACGTTCTACTTTTTATTAGGACATAATTGCCCGATATTAATCTACTAATATATATTTAAACTCTAATTCTTATTTAAATAATCTGTGATGGGTTGGAAAATAATTAAAAAAATTTTATTTTTTTCAAGTTGAATTATTTGTAACATTACTTTTAATGATATCAAAAACATTTGAAAACATATAATTAACTCAAAAAAATTTTAATTTTTTTTTTTAATTTATAACAATAAGATCTATAAATCATTCTCATCTACCAAAGAATTACGCCATAAATAAGAAAAAAGTAAATGCATTGAAAAGTAAAATCAGTTGAAGAAGCACAAGGAATTTGTCACTAAAAATATTAGTTGCTTAGAAATGAAGCAAAGCAGTAGTCAAACATGAAAGGACATGTTCTGAAAGCATGCAATATTAATCAAAACTAGCTACCTAATAGGCAATATGAGAGACTATATTTCATCTTGTAGAACATAGGTAAATTATCATGTCAACATGAGAAGCTATGCTTTCATCATACTATGTTATATTTCATACAACAACAATAACAAAACCTTCATTCAAAACTTCCTGGAGTTGACAAAATGATTCCTCTTTTCCATTCGGCTCTAAGAAAACCAATGGTCGTGTGAGTAATTCTAGGTCACTTTTTATAACCTATCTCAATTCATTTTTTGTCTATCCCTTCCGTATTTTAAATTGTTCCATGAATGCTATCAAATTTACAAAAAAGAAACTATACAGGTTGAAAAGGCTATATTCAATAACAATTTAAAAATAGTCAGTTTAGATAGACGGCAGTAAGCTTAAGGTAAGCAAGCTATTCACTAAGATGCAGATGGATCTAGAAAGAAATTATAGCTTAATAAGCTGCAGAAACATAAATACCTCTGCATAAGAACATCCAGTCTTTCCTCTCTCTGGCTTCCCCCAATCAACTCACCAACCTATTAAGAAAAATAGCCATCAAAATGATACTCTGTACATGAAGAGCTGAAGGTATGAGTATTGAAGTCAAAAACAGCAAAACATCCATCACAAAATAAATAATGAAATGAAAGCATTAGGTGTTCTACAAAATTGGTTAGCTCTTAATATTAAGATAAAACTAATGGGGATATGCAGCATACCTTTGGTACAAGGACATCCATAGCTGCTACAGTTTTTCCATCATCATTCAATCTCATATAAAATGCCTTTATGCTTTTCGGATAGTTGTAGACAATGACAGGCCTTTTGAATACTACCTCTGTCAAGTACCTGAACCATTTCACAAGGCATTATGCTAGTTAAGAAAAACAATAGGTGAACTACAACTTAGACAAGATACCTTTCATGCTCAGATGCCAGGTCAACTCCCCATTCAACTTTATTCTCAAATTCCCTGTCCCTCACATTTTCCAAAAGCTGGATAGCTTTTGTATAAGAAATTCGTTCAAATGGCATTGATGACACATGACTTAGACGTTCAGTTGCAGTCTTATCAAAATTTTTAACCATGAATTCCAGATCTTGATGACAATGGTCAAGTAACCATTTGCATAAAAACTTAACATAACTTTCAGCATAATTCATGTCATCCTGAAACAATAGAATGTGCATTAGAATATGTTAGCCAATTTTACAGCAGATGCCTATTACACAACATTTGTTCAGTTCCAACTCAACTATGATCTTAAAATAGTGTAACATGAAGAAAAAATGGTTATCGAGTTCTACAAGATAATAAATGTACAGTAAAAACATGTTAGGGAAGTGAACAAAACATGTACTAACCTCCAGATTTGCAAACGCTATCTCCGGCTCAACCATCCAAAATTCTGCCAAATGGCGTGACGTGTGAGAATGTTCTGCTCTAAATGTTGGCCCAAAAGTATAAACATTACCCAGGGCACATGCGTAAGTTTCAACCTGGAGTTGCCCAGAAACAGTCAAAAAAGCTTGACGCCCGAAAAAATCACGAGCATAATCTATCTTTCCATCCTTATGAGGGATGCCACCTTTCAGTTTGAACCTGTCTTCCAATTTTGCCAATGTTTCCTTTGCCTTAACCAATTCAGAAACTGCTGCTGCGACCTCTTCTTTGCTAGCATTAGATGATTTTAAATATGCAACTGAGTCACCTTTCTCCTTGACAAGAAGTTTGCTAGCCTCAATATCAGATTCTGATGGAGGAGGATTCTGTTTCATGTCTTTCTCTATTTTTTCAGAATCACTAAAAAGCGTAGTTACTTGGAACATTTCACCAGCACCTTCACAATCACTTGTAGTTATTATTGGAGTATGCACGTAACGAAATCCATTTTCTCTAAAAAAAGTGTGAGTTGCATAGGCAAGCTCATCCCTAATTCTTGCAACTGCTGATATCTGAAAAGAGTATAGTAAACATAAATACATTTGTAGTGAATTTGGTCTATCAATTGTTTTCTTATAACTAACACAAAGAAGGTAAATAAAAGGAGAAAGGAAAAAGAAAAAAAATTCTGGTAAAAAATAATAGTAAATAGAACAAAGGTAATCCTAGTCTATGATGTTACCAGCTGTTATGAGGTCAAAAAGGGTGACTTGAGAAACTAAACTACAGCATAGTAGAGAGGCTATCTCTCGGGTTTAGACTCAAAACAATGAAGTAACTCATCTTTTTGGTTACAATTTGGGAACATAATCATTTCACTAAGACTTGTACTCTGATTTGATAACAATGCTATTAAGAAATTATAGTTTACATAAGCTAATAGATATGGGTCCTCAAGCACCTACATAGATATGGGTAATCTTAAATATGCTCATAATGAATAAATTCTAAGAAAATTCAAATATTACTCACAGACATGGATTTATTGCCGAAAGAGGCTGGTACTTGGGAAGGAAAATGAGAGAATGACTTGCAATGATGAATAGGAAAAAGAATCAATGATGAATTTGGTTTCAAGACAACGTTTCCTTGTGAATTATCTGTGATTTCTTTTCTAGACAAATATAGAAAAAGAGCCTTATCAAGGAACCATAGGCTAGAGAGTTAGATAAGGCGTTTATGTATCAGAAAACGATTAAGAAGGCAAAGCAAAAAGAAAATTGACATCGAACACGGGCTCTTACTCAAACATACAGACACAATTCAAATTTAACTTTTTCTTCTATTTAGCATGATAGCAAATATAAACACTGATTCTTCACAGCTTTCTTTAATTTCCTTATTCACCTAGCACATTTTTCTGTACTGGTTGGTTTTGAATAGCATAACAAAGAACACTGATATTTTCCATCATGAATATAAAACTATATACCATAAAGGAAAAAAATGGCATAGCAAGAAAGCACAATATGTTAACTGCAAGATCCATTAATCCCAAACAAGTTGGGGTTAGCTACAGGATTTATCTTCTCCAATAAGCTTTATTAAAAGCAATGCACTTTATAAGAACAAGTGAATCAAGGTCATGTCTAATGACAACAACAACAACAACAACAACCAAGCCTTAATCCCACTAGGTGGGGTCGGCTACATGAATCCTTTGTTTCCATTGCGCTCTATCAGTTACCAAATTCTTATCTAAGTTTAAGTAACTAAGATCACTCCTTATAGTTTCTTGTCATGTCTAATGACAATATCCCAAATTATTTTTTACCTTCATCTCTCTCTTTATTTTTATGACTTGGACCCTCACATTTACATAAAGAGGTCTTCAAAGGTCGATGATGGACATGATCCATGAGAGAAATTAATATTATGAAAAATGACAGTTTTATGCTGATTGTTAACCTGCCACAAGCCGCCTTCATCTGGCCTTAGAATTAGGCTATGCTTCAACAAAACAACAAGGGTAAACAAAGGAGATTTGATGATCAAATGCTTCCAAAAAGAAATATAAATTTCCAAAAATTAATGACTTATGACCAAAAGAATTCCCCTTATCTAAAAGCCCTTATTATGTAATGTCAATTGAAAACCTAGAAAAGTACGCCTCTGAAATTATATACGTATTAGAATGTGCTCTAGATTTGTTGATCATGAAAAATGGCAAAATGGTGCAGTATGGCATTCTACTTAAAAAATGCACATCTAATAACATAACAAAATCACAGCAAAATCAGTGAAACTACTGTGCTATAAACTTTTTACTGTCAGTATTAGCTGCCGTATGAAGGAAGAAAGAAGGAAAAAAAAAAGACTAGGATTGAAAGAATGAAATACTTAGCTTCTCCAAGTTCATGGTGAACCAACTAAGAGGGACATACCAAACAAAGGGCGGGATGCTCAAAAAGTATATACAGTTGGCCAAAAGCCTCCTGCAATATTTTGCCCACATGCTTATACTTTACATCCCTCGCGAGATGAACTCCCTCGCGGACAAATTGGCCAAAGACAAGAGGAGAAAGCCAAGACATTTCGACGCCAACCTACGATAACCATGAAGTGTTCAATGCAGATGTCAACTCCAAAAGCTGGATGGACAAAATCTTGTGGTATCTCCAAGTGGGAGAACTTCCAACTGACAAAACTAAAGCTAGGAAACTTAGAGTGAAGGCTATGAAATATGTTCTCATAGAGGGGCAACTATTCAGACGTTGCTATTCCTGGCCCCTGGCGAAATGCAATAATCGCCTTTACCTCCAGCGAGCGCTGAAATTCGACGACCACCCCTCACGGACCTCTTCGCGATTCTGGTCCAGCGACTCCTTGAGGAGCCGCTGGGGTTCAGCCCCTTTCCGATTAGCTTCTTCGAGGCCCCGTATGGGCAAACGTAGACGCTTTTCGGCAAGGCGGCGATGGCGCTTCGTCCCTTGGAGCTTAAGCTCCAACTCTTTGGCCTTCCTTTCCTGCGCCATCACTTCCCTTCCAAGTGCCCCCTGTGACTCCTGGAGCTGCAAAACAGACTCATTAAGAACAGTCGAATTTACGAAACAAAATTAGTAAATTTATTACCACTTTCATTTGGTCAGCGCATTTGGCGCTAAGAACTGTCACTGTATTCGACATCGTTCTGGGTCACAAAGAGGAGACTCTTCTCGAAAAATCTCCCTAGAGTCCTCGGAGCTCCAGTTTTCTAAAGTTGCCTCACCTTTGGAACGTGTCCTCTAGATCCCAACTGACTTCACTCCCCTCTTCGGCATCGTCGCTCACCTAGATATCATCAATATATCCCAGGTCGATCTCTCCTCCGGTCGAGGTGGCGACAATGGCCGAAGAATCCCCTTGGCTGGCCCTATTCTCCTCTTTTGGGCCGATGGCTGGGACGGGCTAGCCCTATCTTGCGAGAACCTTTTGCTTCCAATCTGGCAGAGGCGGAACCATGCGAGTTCCAATTGCGAGCGCCCTGCAAGAAGAAGCGTTAGTACCAACAGCTTCAGACCAAAAACAACCAAAAAACTTACCCATATAAGCCCTGGCATCGTTCTCCAGAAGCCTCAGATAATCCTCCGCGTCGTGGACGTGCTTGCAGATCTCGTCCACGGCCCGAAAATACGGATTTTCGAAGCCGATCCCTTCTCCCATAAACCGTGCTTTGCCAACCCCTCACGAAACTACAAAACTAACCTCCCCTAGGTCGGCGAAGAAGAACCTCTTGTATCAATCAGCGAAGTCAGTATCCCTCACCTTAAAACACCTGGCAATACATCCCCTTCAAGGCAAAACATCCGTGCAGACGAGGATTCGCCTCCCACTAAAAGATCGCCTTAAAGATCTCAATGTCCTAAGTAGGGGTGGCAAAATGGGTCGGCGGGTCGGGTTCGGGTCAAACCCGAATCCGACCCGACCCGAATAGCCTCAGCCCGAACCTGACCCATTTATTAAATGGGTCAAAATCCATGACCCGAACCCAACCCGATTAATAAATGGGTAGGGTTGGCGGGTCGACCCGACCCATTTATAGAGTATTTTTTGATAAATGCCTAACCCGAACCCTACCCGACCCGATTATGCCCAACCCGAACCCGACCCGTTTAATAAATGGATCAAAATTCATGACCCATACCCGAAATTTGCGGGTTGGGTTCGGGTCAGGTTCACAGGTCGGGTCATATATTGCCACCCCTAGTCCTAAGGGACCTTTCGGCTTTGTAGCTCCTTCATGAGGCGGATCATCGTCACCGAGTTCGGCGGGAATTACATAAGGACAATGTTGAAATGGTTAAAAATATTCACAAATTCAGGTTGAAAGGGGAGGCACAACCCACCGCAGAGATGGTGGAGGCAGACTATGATTTTCCGATTCGGCGGAGTCTTAAACGCCGCCTCCACCGAAGGGAATTCTAGCCCTAGCTATGGGTCTCTTCCCCAAACCGGCCCGATCTTCATGTCGAAGGTGTGAGGAGGGTAGTTACACTTCTCCCCAATCACACTTAAAAAATCATCTCACATCTCTTTCGCTTGGCTACGCGATCTCTTGCGAGCCATCTCAATCACAAAAGAGTTTGAAAAGTGGGGACCACTCTGACCCCCGGGCCTTATATAACCTCTGGCCCGACGGTTCCACTTTCAAAGACTATCATCTGACTATCCAAGCCTACTACCCTAAAATCAAAGGCTACTGATCATGCTCGTACCCTCGATCTCCACAGTAGTCATTTCATGAAATTTGAAACACTACAAGTGGCAAAAAAAGTGCAATAATGATAAGTCATTTCACGAAAAATAGTTTTACTGAATATTAATAAGATTACATTACAAGTTCACTACCAAAAAAAGAAGGAACAGAGGAAGTAGCCCTGTGGCAAGGGAAGCTGGAACTCTGGCACTGCGAGAAGATTCTAAAGGGCCCGGGCAAAGTCCGTTCGGCGATGGTTCTCTCCAATCAGCTCTTTGACGCGGGCCTCCAAGGCAGCTTTCTCCTTTTGAAGTTGTTCGATCTGCGCCGACGCCGCCTCCAAATCCCCTTCTTGCTTGAAGCACTTTGACTCCAGGTCAGCTATTGTCTTCTCTGCCTCGATCGGCTCCAACCTCCACAGAAAGGCCAGAGCCTCATCAAATTTCTGTTTGATTGCGGTTGCCGCTCGCGGCCAGCGAAGCGCGCCTGTCAATCTGATCAAGCCGGCAGCAGATCATTAGTGAGAAAGCTTGGGAGGCCGAGCCCGTGCCACCAGCTCGGACAAAAGCTCCTGCTGAGCCGGCTGCTGGGCCGACGGGACTTGAAACAGCCACCGGAGTTGCATGATTTTGAACAGACACACCTGACAGCCACCGGAGTTGCATGATTTTGAACAGACACACCTGCAACCCCTGTAGCCAGGGACAGAGTTCTCCCAGCCTCCGCAACTGAAAGTGGTTTGTCGTCCACCAGGGTGACGGTGTTCTCCACTAGCAAAATCATGCGTAAGCCCCATCCTGGCCACCGAAACCGGGCCTCGATGGAGCACACGTCAAGCCCCTCGAACTCCCCGAGCTCCCTACATCAAAAGGAGCACGCCCTGTACCGGACAGATGGATCTGTAGTCTCTTCGGCACCTCTCGAACATTGGCCCTTCTAGACGCGCTCTGACCGGCCTGCGACACACGTCTAGTGAGGGGGGATGTGGTCATCAACGTCCTCAACCATGCTCTCGTATAAGGACATTTTGCTCTACTAGCAGACGGGAAACTTGTTCAAGCTCTGGCCCGCAAGGAATTCATAAGGAATTCTAGTGTACACATGGCAACTATGGGTTAATGGCACGTTCATCAATGCATGCAATTTCAGAGAAAGGGGGAGGTATGTTGTGTCTAGATTCACGCCAGCACATCAAAGTCGTACACGTGAAAGGTCCACATGAAGTGCACACATGAAAAGTTAAGTGGAACTCACGTGCGGCGCGCGATGAGCACATGCCAACAGGCTCAAGTCGAAGAACTTAAGTCGAACTCCCAAAGTCGAACTAGCTGAGCTCAGTGTAAGCACAAAGCGACGGATCCCATACTGTTTTAAAGAAGAATGGCCAAATCATGCAGATCGTATGAACAGGGTCACCAGACCTCCAAAGTACAACCATTTCTCAAGCCATGTCAGGAATGGAAACTATTTTTTTGACATGACAACCACAAGCAAATCTTAGGCTATAAAAATCCAATTGTTATAAAGAGACGGATCCTTTTTTCTAGATCCTGAACTCTCCACTGTAATTTAACATTTTCTCTTAACAAAATTTTCAAGGCGCCATGACTTCGACACTGTGGTTTTCCCGCTTAGGCAGTTTCCATGTAAAAATCGCTTCTTCCACAGTTCGCCTCACATTTTTCTGGTGTCAAAAAAATCGCAGCTAAAAATTATATTCTGTGGCCTACAGCTAAGAACTCAAGGAGAAAGTTTGCTGCAAAGTTGCATTCCCATATTTATTTGAATGATAAGTTGCTAAGCTAGTTTATCCTCAATAGAACCGAGAGCTTCACTAGAAATCAGAAATTGTTGGAGAAGAGTCAATATTTAGAAAACAAATTAGGCTTTCTGAGCGCTTACCGTATTGGTGCGTGCACGAAAGTGAACAAAATCACGCAGGAACTCGAGAGTAAACCTAGTCTTGGGAAGCGGATACTTTGCCGGATCAACAAGCCCAACCTCCAGTACCTTGTCCACCCTGAGCTCCACATTCTGCTTCACACCCTCCGGAGGTTTCTTCAGCTCGCCCTCGACCAGCACACAAGTCCCCGTCGGTGTCAACTGCGCAAGGGGGAACACCGCCGCGTCAACGATCACTTGAAGATTCGCGAGGCAGGAGCCATCATTGAGCTCCAGGAACGCGAACGAACCCTTCCCCTGTTCCCGCCCCGTCTTCACCCAGCCGCCGACCACTGCTTTCCGTCCAACGAAATCTTCCAAGCCTTGCAAGATGGATTTGATAAATATGCGGCCTTGGGAGCGCTCCAGCGCCGGATCGGAGCTGGGGCCGTCGTCCGCGAGGGATAGTGCGGCCACACTCCTAGTCGGCGGATCCGCGACTGAGCCGCCGTCGGCCATAGCGTTTGCTTTAAGTCGACGGGAGATGGCTGGGGATTTCTGGTAGGGTTTGGACGCGCCGGCGGCTTATGGTTACGTTGTGTGGCGCTCAAGAAAATGATCTCCTTTTACTTAGTATATAAGAGATTCTGTTTTTCTATAACAGAAAAATTAGACTTTTTTTATCACACAGAAAAATTAGAATATTATTAAAATTGGTGCGTGATTTAATGTTATTTTGATATTATATTATATTTATATTAAAAAATAATTATTTAATTTAATAATATATATATAAATAAAATTTTAAAAATATATAAAATTTAAATTACTTCTCATTTTATCTATCAAATTGTAATTTTAAGTTTCATTAAAATTAATTAATTTTAATTGCTTCATTGATCAAGATCGATTCAAAACTCTCTAATTTCATTTTAGCCAAAATGTTTAATTTTACACAAAAATCATGGCATGTATTGGCATGTATTACGTCAAAAATGTCAAAATTGATTGTTCTAATGCGAGCAAATCTAAAATCAAACTAAAATTTAAAACTATGACTCAAACCCTTTAAATTTCTATAAACTATGCTTGAGATTAGGGGTGTCAAATAAACCTGAACAAAAAGAATCTACCCAGAACTGAACTGTACCGATTAATTTTGTTCGGTTTTAATTCAGTTTAGTTCGAGAACAGTTCCAAATTTATTGGAACTGATTAGCTCAGGTTAGTTCTCAGTCCTAATGCTCGAACAAATTAGAACTGAACTGGAACAATAACTGATTATTAAATATTGAATGATCAAATGTTGATTATAGTCCCTTAATTTAAGAATTAATATTAACTTTTTTTATATGAGTTGTAATATATTTAAAATTGAAATTTCTAATTTTAATTATTTAAGAGAAATTATTTAATTTTTGAAATCTCTATTATTATATAAAATATTTTTATAGTGGTACGAGAGAAATAATGTTTTAAGCTTGGAACTGGCAGAGTCTGGTTTGAGTTTAGTAAACTCAATTCATTTTCAACTCCTGAAATCATAAGACTGAATGTAACTGAATCGATCCTAATTGCACCTCTACTTGAGACTTTAATTAATCGATTTAAATTGTTTAATAATGTTTAAAGTGAAAGATATCTAAAAGACATCCGAAATTTTAAGTTGTTTTCATACATACATACATTCTGTGCACATCACCGAAAATATGACAGCTCTAGCAATGCATGTAATCCCGTATCATACATCATCGAACGATGTTTCAAGCAGATGTTAAATCGTATAAGAACATGAACTCGATGCTGTTTCTTTCTTCCACAAGATGTCAACTTAGTTATATTTCACATTATCCATGTTATTTCTCTTCTCAGCCATTACAAATAACTATACAATGTGCACATTTAAATGAGTTTCTATAGAGGAATGAAGCCTAAACCTCTGTACACTTTGATATTCTTATATGATTGTTTTTTTGATGAAATATTCTTATATGATTAATGGCTAGGGGTAATCCTTAATTCGCTCTGCAGATTTATGAACATATTATCTACGCAAAAAAGATAGCTCCATTTAAGATTCGAGCAAACTCAAAATTGAATGCTTATTGAGCTGAGCCAGCTCGAAGCCACATAGTTCAAGCAACAATGCACTACTTGATTCAGCTTGAGCTCGAACTTAAGCTTTGAACATGAACTTAAAGATACCATTACTCGATCCAACTCAGTTTAGTTATAGCGGTGCAAAAAATAACAAAGCCTTAATCCTACTGCTAGTGCACAAGAAATAATAAAGGTTACATTGTAACTGTAACCAACTACATTAATTTGTTGAGTAATGAAAGATCAAGCCAATGGCATTAAAAAATTTCTTCCATCAATTTAAAAAAAATAATAAAAAATTATCTCACATCCCACAAAAATTTTAATATACAAATTAATTTTATCAAACTTACGCAACTTTTAATACAATCAATTTTATTTTACATTCAACATACACATTTAAAGATTGGCTGAAAATGCTATCATTTATTTTCTCCAAATGTTCCAGGCCTAACTTGTTCAAAAATCGTAAGATTGTCATTAAATTACAAGGAAACAACGTAATATGTTCCATAAAAATTGTGAAATCTTCTCATAATATACAAAGCAGAACAGAATAGAATAGAATGCACCTTGAGTTAGTTTTTCTGGACGCCACTTAGCCCAAGCGCACTTGCGGTTTTACTGGTTGCCCACCAATAACATTACGCCAGTCAAAACAAAGCTCTCCACCATGAGCAGCATAAGCAAAAAGAACTACAACACGCCAATATTCAGAAGATATTACAAGCCATGCGGCTATGTGTTTCCGATATTAGCAACAAAGGGCACAAGTCGTTTGTAGTCTCTTTTACGACCGAGAGAACATGAATCAAGAACTCTTCCGAGTATCAATCGAGTGTTTTGAAGTGATATTTCCCTCTGTGACAACGCAACCTCTGTAGCCCCTTGCACCAAAGATCCCACACCGAAACCTGATCCTGGAGCATACTGCAGCTGCCCGCTTTTAGCCTTAAAGGAGCTTTGTGGTGCAAGCAAGCCTTGCAGAGTTTTTTCACTTAAACCATAACCATTCTCAGTTGCTCCAAGTTCATCAGCATGACTACCAGTTAGGGTGCTACAACTTTCCAGAAGTGCTTCCAGCACATTCAGAGCCTCCCAGCACAAGGTGCTTTCAACCAGTTGTGAGACAATTGCATAGACATGCGGGCTCTGAGCAGCATCAACTGGAGTTTGGTGGAGGAGAGCTTTGAGCAACAGTAGTATAACACGCTGGTAGTCAACTGGCCCTCGCTCAAGAAGCCGCAGTAAATGCCCAAATGCCAAGGAGGAATATTTTGGAAACCACTCAGCACAAATCATCGGTGATGCACGTGTAAAGAGATCTTCGGTGGAAGTTATATCACCTCGAGCATAAGATAAAAATACCTCTGCAAGATCAAGTGACTTTGTTCGGCACCAGAATGAAATGTTGGATGCAACAAAGCAAGCCTTCTGGTACTGCTGTTGGAGTGGCGAAGTTGATCCAACAAGAGGCAGGTCCTTGTTCAATTGCAACCCTAGCCAGGGTAACAGACCAGTTATGTGCATTAGTAGCCGTGTAGCAGGATTCCCAAAAATAGAATCACAGCTAGGTACTGTTATTCGTGACAGAACTTCAATTGCAGATTCATGGCTGACAGTAGACATCAGTCCTTTCAGCACTAAAGGCTGCACTCCTTCAAAGGCTGGAACCCTGCCACCAGATGGCAATGGCTCTGGGCCAGCGTGTGATTCTTCCCTTTGAAGCTCTGTAGTATCATAACTGTTTATATCAAATTCATCCCGTGGCAGGCTTGAAAGCAGAACGTTCTCAGTTGTCCGGTCACGGAATGACAGCCGATCAATCACACGAGAAAATAGCTCAAGTACCTGACAGTACACATGCACAAAGTCTGTATGCATCATTGCAACACACCCCCAAAATAGTTGTGGATAAAGGATCACTTTCTCAGGTTCCATGTTGTCAACCATCACCTGCAGTGTTAAGAGAATTTCCATAATAAAGCCTAAAACTGCTGGTACAGGATTTCCCAAGCACCTGTGAAGACATCGAAGTAGCAACACACAGTTATCATTCTTAACGCTGGGCCTGAGAGCTCGATATATCTGGTGAGAACGGCAAGCAAGGTGCCTGGATGTGCACTCCATTCCCCATTTAAGTGCCTCAGCACCCCAAGTTTCACGAAGGTCCCCTTGAAAGAATATAGCGTCAACCATGTCAAGTACAAGTGCAGATAGCAGTGCAGCACTAGGAAGTTCTGTACGAACAAGAGTTGGATCCTCATTCTCCCACATTAAACAGCCACGCTTAGACTGAATATACTTTATAAGGCTCTCCACTTTATGTTTGTTTTCCCCCTCACTGGTTTCTGACCCATATAACTCCAGATGCCGACCAGCAAGTGAATAGAGCAGATTAACAAGCAAATTCTTACAGTGCTCAAGCACAATATCATCTGAGCTGTCCATAGAAACACAAGTAACATGGAAAAGCAAGGGCAAGTTCTCACGAAAATCTTCATCATTCTCATAAGCAATTTCTGCAAGTAAAATCAAAGCGATATCTGCACGTGACAACAAGTGTTGGTGCCCCTGAAGAGCTGATTGAAGCTCGCTAGCATTGATCCCATGCAACCCACCACTAGCTTGGTGCAAGATGTCTTCACCAGAATTAGGTGTATCAATAAAAATGTCTCCACTATCCCTTGACACATGCCGGCTTCTCAGATTACCAGTTGATCCACGAGCCCCCATTAATGGACCTGACATGTTCATCAGAGATGGAAGCAACTGCCCAGACCGGCCAGCAGAAGCAGCAACTATGTTAACATCTGGAGGCATTGGGCTTAATGGGCCCGAGATGCTGCGACCTGTTACAGTTGAAGTCCTCCAGCTCAAATTCCCACTGGTATTCTTGAGGGGACCGTCAAGTGACCCTCTAACAAGCAAGGGTGACATGTGAGGTTGACTGTCTACAACAGTTGCAAGCTGCGCCATTGATGGACCTTGGGAGAATTCCAGAACAATGCTTGCAGTAGGGTCCACCTTTCCAGGCCTAACAGGATCCTCACTATCTTCCAGCATCCTCTGAGATAACTCACATACCAAGTGATCAATAGTTTGTTGAGGGCAGATGCGTGCAAGGTATAAACTCACTCTCTTGGCAACTGAAAAATATGTGGCAAAAGCCCCAATAATTTCTGCTGACGGATTGGAATCACAATCTTCAATCCCCTTGGTAATCAAGAAGTCCAAAACAGGTATTATGTTACGAGTATTACTAGCAACCGTGCTCCATAATTTCTCTATCTCATCAGGGAACTGATCTCCATGTTTCCATGTAACATAGTATAGACTTTTCAAAAGTCTCTCGCTCCACCCAGATTCCCATAATTTCAAGAAATTCAAGTTCTCAATCCAAGGAGCCATACAAGTTAGTACTTGATGCTGCGCAATTATGTCAACAGCATCAAGTTGCCGCTGCATGATTTCCTCACACAGCAGCTCACTCAGCTCTGGGTGGTCTTTAGCAAGTTTAGCAGATAATTTATATTGGAATTGTTGATAGGAGTCAGGGAGGTTGCCAACTACAGAAGCCCGATATCGGGCAGTAGTCTCAGTGTCATCCTCAGCCCATTCACGAACGGAGAGTGTTTCCAACATTTGAAGAGCATCATCTCGAATTTGCCTGGATGGGTCCACCACTTTGTAAAGAATCAGGCTAAGAACCCGTTGCACCTCACAGTTTGGTATTTCTTGTCTCATGTAAACTTCAGCCAGGACACTGAAGTATCCATCTGCTAAGTGAGGCTCCGGAGAGTAGCACTACAGATTAATGAGATCTGACGTCAGTGACAAAAGACTATAGTGGAGAAAATTCAACCAAGTGGATGAGACCAAAAATTAGGAAATCATCTGTTCTATTCAAAATGACAGAAAAGAGAGCAGGAGAATTGGAACATTTCTTGATGATTTCCATATGCAATATCATGGTTAGATCATATATAAGTACTTAGCAACACTATAAAAATGTTAATGCAGGGCAGCTCAAAGGAAATTACATTTTTTTTCTTTCCATCCTCAGCATCTTCTTTTCCTGTGCAACTTAACGAAAAACCAAATTGTCACATTTCCTTATTTTCGTTTTACATAAATAAATGCTGACAATCAACCATCTACAAAATTATGCCATTAATAAGGACATGTACGGTCTGTCTTTCAAAAGATGAAACTAACTTCAGTCCTTCAGCTTGTATTTGGACCATTCAAGAACTAAAACGTTTGCAAAAATCCCATATATCTAAATAATTCCAGGAAAATTATCAAACTGTGAACTATTAGCACTGAATCTAGCATGCAAATCTGGTTAGGTCCAGTGCAAGTAGGCTTTGTACAGTCCACAAAAGAATAAACCAGCAAAAGTCTATAATGTATACTGACCTGGCTGAACCTAGGAAAAGCACGTACATTCATAGACCGCTAGTAACATAAAGAAGAAACAGAAGAACAATTACCTGGTCAATGCAAGCTGGAAATAGGTCCAAATTTGTTTGAATAAGATTTTTCAAAGCAGTTTTTGCTAATGGTACACGGAGATGACTTCCTTTTTGTTTGTCCTTCATTCCAACAGCACGCCCAGCATCCCCTGCGTACTTTGAATACGATGGTGTCCGCGGATCTACAGGTGAATACCCATATGGTGCCCTTGGTGCAGAATCAAGGAACAAATTATTGATCCATGATATTACTCGCCCAGTCAGTTTTCTAGCATTATCATCAAAGCAAGGGCCATATAAAAGAGAGGCAATAGCATTCATAGAAACCCACTGAACAGCCTCTACTTGCTCAATCACTTCCTTATCAAATGTGATTTTATCTATGGATTCCCTGGATCGGTTATGCTGACCAGACTTGTATCGCTCCACTTCCCTACGATACTCGTTGCCACCTTCCGGGCCCCACGTGCTCACAGATTCATCACACCAAGTCATGAGCAGATCAAAGATCTTCTTTCGTGTTCTAACATCAAATCTCTCCGACTTAGAGTCCACAAATTCCAGAGCTAGATATCTTATTACAGAGGCTAATGCATGGCGAAGAGGTTGCAAATCAGGAAAGCTATCCGAATGTGCCAGTAACAACTGGCGATATGTTTCCTCAACAAACTTCAGAAAATGTAAACGGAAAACAGGTTTTCGATTCAACATCCCTGGCCATATCTTCTCCGCAACAGTACGATGAATGTTTGCAATGTGAACACGAAGTTCTTCACGTCTGAATTTCTGGTACTGCAGAGACAATGAAATATAACGTAATGTTTTTCTCAACAAAACCTCTATATTCTAAATTATCAGGCTGCAAACACTGGAACATTATTGTCAAGTCCACTGTCCCTCAATTTTAACGGAAAATATGTTTTTCGCATAAGGAAAGGGTCATGAACTCAACTCAAGATGTTTATTTCACAAATCAGCTCGAAAAGCAGATCATGCAAAATACTTTTACAATAATAGAAGATATACGTGCAAGCAAATAAGCACATAAAATATCATATCATCTATTTTCAAAAAAAATATATATCATCACTAAATTGTAGATTGGTTGCAAGATCATCATGAAACTATGGATCGGCTGCATAAATATAGACATGTTAAACAATTTTTGGTCTGAACCTTTTTGGTAAAATCTTGAAATTACTTATTCATTTAAGCACCGCACCTTCCATTTCTGTTTTCCCTCTGACTCTGCTGAAACTTCTTCAGCGAAAGATGCTAACTCTCCAAACATAACTTCACATATGTCAAGATGAGAATGTCCCAGAGCAGTGGTGGCTGCAAGCTGGGAAGGATAAAAAAGTACATAAGAAACGTCAGTTGCTTATGTATAAGCTGAAGCACAAAGCAGACGGAGTTTCTAACATGGATTTTAAGAGGAAATTGCAGAAAAATCACAACTTTCTTGTCTTAGATGGTTTATTTTAGAAAAAGTTTTTTAAGAAAATACAAATAAAACATAACCATTTTTGTTGGCTGATAAGGAATAATATAATATTTTATCAAAGAAAATCTCTGCCCAGCAGCATATCCTAAAAGACAAAAACATTAGAACTCAAGGAAACTCAAGTGACCTGAATGTTGCACATAATAAACTTCCAGAGGTTTCAGTTAAATCAGAAATGAATGACTACAATAACAGAACAGAGGAATGATGTTTGAAGGGGCAGCCTATGAATTGCTTATGACTGGATCCCAAAATATTGCCAACATAAGAGTCCTGTTACACATCTTCAAAAATTGATCAATAAATTGACCAATCATGGTTTAAAGCTTGAACTCACTTGATTATTTAATGGATTAAGTGCTAGTCTACTGGATAATTTAGTGAATTAATACCCTAAATTATGATTGGTCAATTTATTAGTCAGTTATTGGACTGCATAGAATTTTTCCCAACATAAATATGAAGAACATGCTCTTTGATTAAATAAATATTGCAATTAATTTTTTAAAAAGACTGCTTTGATGCGTTTTCAAAAACTCTAAATCAAAATGACCATGATCTTGGCAATATCATCGGCATAACACCCATAATCCTGGAAAGAATCACTGAGTCCATACTAGCCTTTTTTGTGTCAATTGCCCAATATTTCCCACAAAATATTAGTATTACTTTTACCACATACATCAGAAACAAGATGTGGGTACCACAAAGAAATCTTAACGGAATGGTTATGTCAATTATGCAAACTTACAGCATGTGCCTCAGATCCATGCCTTAAAGACGGAAATATGAGATGAAAAAGTTCTTTGACTTTTGCCAGCCCACCATCTTCTCTATTATCCGGAGGACAGGAGCAAGTAAACATCGCATACATAAGCCATTGATCAAGCTTATTTTCTGTTTCTTGGGGTTGATGGGCCTTGCCACCTAACTCCATGGATGTGATAAGAGCAAGCCTTTGCATAATCTCAGACCTGAAACATGACTATTAAAGTTACTATTTATCCCTCATTCCATCTAAGGATCACTTCAATTACGAAAAAAAAAAAACTGTTCCTAGTCAATTCCAGAACTGACACCATGTTTCTTTTTCTCAGATAATACAAGCAATAACAAATATCTAGAAGAAATTTAATATTGCAATCAAATGAAATGCACGTAAGACATCAGATATCTTGAAGTCCATCAAAGTTAAATACACATTCAAAATGTAAACCTTATGCCTGACAACTATGCAGTTGACTTTTTGTTTTTGATATAATATGTAACTTGTTAAGAGAAGAAAATAAAAATAAATGGAAACAAGAAAGCTCATTAAACAGATTGTGCTCCCACTTTAGCCTTTATTTGGTTGGTGGCCAACTTGGTTATGACTATTTTTTTAAAAAAATAAACCTATACAATTTTCAATACATCAATCAATTTTATTTAATATTCTCACAATTAACTGACTTTATTTTTCACTATACACATATCTCAAACAAATATATTTTTTTTATAAAAAAGTTGAAAAATAGTCATGACCAACTTAGCTATGAACTAAACAGAGGCAAAGTGTGCACATATCTGTTGCATTGGATAAATTATGGATACTAATTAGCCAAACCACCACAACCTAGATGAATTTCTCAAACAGAGCATCCATGCTAGTGCATGTTTTCTGGATAAGATTAATGTTTTCAGGACATGATCAACAAACTGACCAAAATATCATTGATGAAAATTAGTAAGACCTTGATAATTATTCCTAAGAACTATGAATTTCACCCAAAGCAGATGGTAAACATGATGGAGATTGCAAATGAAAAAGAACAAAGAATTCTCACCCAGTCACCTATCGAGGAACACCATATAGGTACAGAGATGCATGTGCATGCACCAAGCATCCAAACATGCATGTAGAAAGACAAGCATAAATGCAAAGCCTATCCCTCCCCGCAACTGATTTGCCAATCTAACAAACACTCTAATACCCAACAAAGGTAGAGATTGAGGCACGCACCTTCAGTAACAAGAAATCTCAGTCAAATGAGAACTCCATTACAAACACGATCTATTTGATCGCAAGTTTCAATGTCAGATCCTTGTTGACTTTAAAAGTTTGGCCAATAGTGTCTCAAACAGAAAGACAAGCATGAAAATTATTTAACTTAATGTTTACACTATCAAAGAAAACATAATAATAAAAAAAATAAAATGACCATTGACCTGAATAGGAAAAAAGTGTGTATCACATAGATTAAATTTTGTTCCCGGTTGTCTTTCCAGTTTATTCACTTTATTTTGCTTTTTTAAAGTATTATATGTACTATAGAGTATATGCATTTTGAGTTTTGTAATCCTTTACGATATTTTTTTGGAGATTTTAACTTTGTTATCACACTTCACAGCATTCACATTTAACAAATAGACAAGGAAATGCTAGCCCATCTATTATGGATACCAAAAATTTTATCCTACACTTTAACTAGAAGCATGCTTGAGAACCCTCGCCCATATCAAGGAAGAGAAAGAATCCAAGCTTTCAAGCTGTCCAAGGATGCTATAGATTTATTATGTACAAGGTGTGACAATAAACTTCTACTGTCTTCTATTTATAGGTTGGAAGTCGCATAATAGAAAAAGGAAACCCACCCAAGAGACTTCGGAAACCACAACTATGTTTAACAGGTTGTAACTGCCAAAATAAATTTTTTTTTTTTAAATAACTGCCAACATAATTAAAACAGCTCTTAATACCACAACTCATTGTCAAAATAGGAACAAAAATCACACAATCATGAGTACTATAATTAAAGCAGATATAAAGCATTAGCGTTATTGATTTAAATTGTATTACTCTCCCATTTCCCCTTTCACAGACAGATGTGTGTGAGCTTACATGACAAACAAATATGCACGGTATAAACAAATAAATTTAATCTAGAGACCAGTAATATAAGTGATGCCATAACTAATATAATTAATGCATCACCATCATCAAAATAATTTTTAATGCTAACAGGTCAAAATGGAAAAGGGCCCCAGAAATATTTTGTGATAAAAAACTTAAATGACTGTTTGTGTGAAGATCTAATAAACTGCAATCATCATCAACAATAGCGTTTTGCAACTTCTTCAAATCAACTTTACTAATCATGCTTTTCAATTATCCACATAACCAAAGCATCTGCAGTGCTAATTCAAACTTATTCAGAACTACAATATTTATGATATTTTGAATGGATTTAAACAAAAATATTAATTTAGCAAAATTGATGCATAGAAATACAAGTAATGATTACAGACGTATAATTAAATATGATCACTATAGTAGCACTGCTAGTCTGGGAAATAAGATTGAAGTGAATGGGCTAGATGACATAATGAAAACATGGCATCACCAAACTTCGTTTAGTGGAAAAAAAATTATCCAACATCGTTAGTTTTGAAATACTTCTATCTACATGGCAGTTCTTTTAGCATCTGGAGCAACAAAATAATGATGGCAGCGTCAATTGAAATATAATAAAATAAATAGAAGAGGATAATTTGCCTTGCTTGGAAGACAGCATTTGGGCAAAGTTCACCGGCATATTTCACAATCTCACTAAGACAGTTGGCCCATCTATTCTTATCTGGGCTTTCAAGAATGGATTGAAGGGTGACATCAGACGGAACAGGATCAAACTCCCGCCTCAGATCATAAGCACGACTGGAGTCCCAATAGCAACTTTGAACAATATCATCCTAAGAATGCAGCAAGTTGTCAGCAGCCAATGTACTATGCAAAGTTTTTATAAATACTATCATACAACAACAAAAACGATGACCAAGCCTTTATCCCACTAGGTGGGGTCGGCTTTTATAGATACTATCATACATATAGCAAAACAAAATTACAACTGTTCAGTGATCAGAACCAGTATGGCTATGATATGGATAACAAGATGGACAATAAAGAAGCTACCTCAATTTCTCTGTAGTATCAGATATAGCAAAAAATTACAAATTTTCTGTGATCAGAACCAGTATGGCTAAGATATAGATGATAGGAAGTATACTTAGATAGTAAAGAAGTTACCCCATTTTCTTCTAGGACATCAATCATAAATATTGGCTCCGGTTCATACTTCAACTTTTGGTCAGAATGCTCCTTCAGTAATGGAATTTCTTTCAAATCATTTCTTAATGCACGGATACAGCGCAATAACTCCAAAGCAATATGCCTTATCTGAACATCAACAGAACTGAGAAAAACAAGACCAATTGCATCCATTTCTGAAGCCCGAAATTCATATGGATCCCCTAATTGAGAAAAGGAAGTCTTGTGAAATGCATCCCCTTCAGTAGTTGGTTGCCTCATATTAAGAACCCCATCTGTTAATATTTGATCAGATAAGCAGGCCCTCCACAAGCGCATGTATTCCACCAGGCGGCCTAGCTGGGTTTGAATCAGAAGAGGAAACTCATCTGGAAGCTTAAGTATAAAGTTAGCCATCCCTTTCATGACAGCAAAACGACGATGTGGAAGATGTCGTACAATCCGGTTAAGCACTTGCACTGCTTCTTCACGAACCCCAGGATCAATGCTTATTCCATGCTGAGGAAGTATTTCTGTAATTTTCTCGCTTCTCCCAACTTCTTCAATCAAATATGGTATACACTTCAAGACAGACTTGAAAAGAGACCCTTGTGATTTTTCTTTAGAGACAGTATCTGATATTAGCGCAAGTGTGACAATATTTTATAAAAGCTCATCTTTATATTGGAGAAACGGATAGAAGAAATGAAAGAATTATATAAAAGATATAAATCAAACAGAGATAAACCAAAATAAACAAAAACAAGATCAGAAATTAGATAATAAACTCGCAAGTGGCACTTTTCAAACCAACAAAACTACAATAAACATGCAAATGACACTTAATCAAACCTGCACATATGCATTGTATCTAGACTATTGTCATTTTAATGTTACACAATCTTGGCAAGGTGGTCTTCTCTTTTGACAATAATAAGATCAATCAAGGACTTAAAATTCTCTTCCCCCATCTAACACCGCACTCTAACCCCTTCAAATTCTTTAGGGAAGCATACTAACATGGGGAAGCAAGTCACCTTGGTTGTTCGCTACTCAATTCCAGCGGGCAACCTAGAAGGAGGTCTGAAAATTCGTATTTTTGTCTGCCTAGATAGTTAGTGCTTCATGTTATTAATAGATCTCCTTGGTTGTGTGCTAAGATCACAATCAAGAAGGTTACTAACTATGCAATATGTCCATTCTTCTTAAAGCCTTTTTTAAATTGTTTCCCTCCCAAGTTCATTGGCAGGCTAACAAACATAAAGAAATATATGTCAATGGTGCTAGGAAAGCCTTTTTTCATTATCAACTGGGTCAAAAAAAAGTTTCCGTAATTAACTCATGTCTCTAAAAATTATCAAGGACTATTTCTATATCCTCCTTAGCCAAACAGATCGACCATTTCAACAAACTTACGAATGATTGCTCATGACTGAAAGGGCAATTTAACTAATCCCATACTGGTTAACAGATAAGTGTTTCCATTACCTTTTGCATTACTCTTCTTCACAATTTTAGGACTGACTCGAGGTTAGCAAGTATTCTTGGCTTTCAATTGTTCAGTCCATGCCTAAGCCACATTGGTCACTCTATTTTCTATAATAATTGCTAAAAGAGATTGCCAACCTCTTCAAGATGAGGTCCATGGCAGATTCTCATCTTGATAAACCATGACCCTTTCCCCAGTGGCTGGAAGGCTTCAATTAATGAAATCCACAATGCAGACCACAATGTAATTGCAAATCAACTCTCTTGCTATCCTCAAGAATGTTCTCAACTACAATGGGTTATATACCGCATGGTTTATTTAGTTAAACAGACCCTGCTACAGTTCAAAGGAAGCTTGAACATCCTAACTCTTAGATCTGGAAGCACCACATCTCGGCAGCCATGAGGTGGAAAATTGTGAATAAGGAAAATTTTCTTACCCAAGGCCTAAATAATCGATTCTCAAGTCTATAGCAACCTCATCAGTCATCCCCAACACACTTGATTTCTATGGAAGTCCATTCACAAGGTCATTTGCTTAAGTTCCCCTTTAGTTACAGAAATATTACTAGTAGTTTTTCTCTCTGTTTTAGGATCTATAGTGTAAGAGCTATAGCTTGCTCGAAATCTTTGGTGAATTTATTTTCACTGAGCGAAGGTTGCAATAGACTGATGAGTATTAGCTCCATCTATTGTATGAAAAGGCAATTGACATTTCATTGTTCAGGTTTCTAAAGCAGGAGGACACGGTTGCTTGACATTCATAATTGTCACAACACTACAAACTCCCAGGATAATGAAATAGGTTTGGCTGGCAATGGGTCTACTCTACTTTATGGTGATTTTCCATTTTATTGAAATTAGCTGGTAAGGACACGAATCAGCTTTGAATTGGATGGTAAGATGACATTGTGCTGAATTAAAATTCAAATTCAAATTAATTAGAGCTATTAGAGATTTCCATATTGACTTTATTTAGATTTGATTTGATTCGATTTAATTCAAAACAGATTTAGAAGATCTGAAGACTCGCTATATTTGAACCTGATTTTATAGAATTAGTTCTATATTTACTTTTATTTATTTGATATTTTATTTTTCGCATTTAATATAGTATTTTTAATTTCTTTATGGGATCTCTATATATAGAGATTGCTTTGTATTGTAATAAGAGCCTATTTTGATTAATCAAATGAGTCAGTTTTTTGAGTTCCTAGATCTGGCTTAAGGAATCAATATTTCAGTGAAGAAAAGGATAAAGTTTTCTTTGATGAGAATCCTTATATTAGCCTACTTATCTACTTTAAAAAAAAAATCGTATCCTTACCCTGCTCGAGCGCAAGGGACACCAACTCACCCACCTCTTATTGACAACCGCTCTCATAACTGTGCGCCCGGTTCTCTGTGCTCAGCACCCACGTACTTACACAGATTGATCACGAGCTAAAGCGCGTCTGTGCTCCCTAGCATGCCTGCACGCGACCATGCTCCCTAGCACGCTTACGTGCGATTGCAGCGACTGCACACCCCAGCGCGCCTTAGCACGCCTACGCACAACTATGCTCCCCAACAAGCCTACATGCGACTGCCCGTGACAGCGCCCCAACTTGCTAACGGTGCCTGCTCATGACCGCACGGCCCAATGGGCCCGCACAAAGACCTCATGCACCCATGCCCAAGCAAACTTGTTAACTCGGTTGGCCTGATTGCATCACTTATTGGCTTGCATTGTGAATGCTGCCCTTCCTGAGCCTTGTAGTCACTCGACTGCTTTCTTCGCCAGTCTGCCTGCTGAGTCTAGAGTCAATCCTCCTGTGAACTCACGTCTTTGCCATTGAATTAAAAGGTATAATTTCTTACCAAATTAAATTAATCACTCGTTATTCAATTTGAAGAAATTATTTGCTCTATTCGATTACTCTTTTGGCTCTAATTGTGTGACCCTACATTTATTTAAGCGATAATTACTATTAGATTTATTTGTGAGATATCAGATCTTAATTCTTAAGCTTCGAATCTAATCTGTTAAATTAAAATTAATATGCCCTAATTAAATTTGATAAATTCTTATTTATTAAAGAATACAGTTTAATTTTAATTTTAAAATAATTTAATTTGTAGAATTTATAAATCTTATTTATCATATAATTTATTCAAAAAATATTCTTATGTTTGAATAAAAATAATTTGTCATTTAATTTTGCTAATTAAAAAAGTTATCCTTTCTTATTTTTTGTCTTGCCATTAGCAGACATTTGAAGAATGCTGAAAATGCTGATTTGCTTTGAGAAACTCCATTCCTTGCTTTCCAATCTGCTTGCTACGTACCTTCCAGACCAGAAAATCAATGCCACCATTTTCTGAAAAGCTCTTTTCTTTTGAAAAGAAATCAATGCCACCTTTACTCTAAATGCATTCACACAAGGATCATCATCTTGGCTGTCCTAGAGATTTGTGGTTTCCTTGTTGCAGGCAGAGCCTCCTTGAAACTTCTAATGGTGAATTACATGATTTCATAGGTCGAATAATTTTTTTCATGCAATTTATAACTTCTGGTTGATAACTAAAAGATATTTGTAAAAGAGCAGTTCTCCTAGGTTAACTTTTACATGAGTTAAAATTAACCTTATGGCCCCGTTTGTCTCCAAGTTAAAAATTAATCTGGTTTAATTTTAACCTAACATATCACATCACACATAAAATTTAATATTAAAAATTAACTTTATTTCACATCTTACACACATTACTAAAATAATAACTAACTTATATCATATCCCTCATATATCCCAACATAATAACTAACTTTATATTACATACCTCACATATTTCAATATAATATCTAATTTGATTTCACATCATTCACAACTTTTAATAAAAAACTATCTCTATCCAAGTTTAATTTTAACCTTGTTAAATTTAACCTTACAACCAAACAGTATATGGTGTTCAAATAACATGATTAGATTCTGATACCAAATTGATATCGAATAGGAAAGGTGAGACCAAAAAGAAGAGAAGGATAGAGATAGAAAAGAAGGGGAAAAAGAAGAGAAAGAGAAGATGATGACGAAGAAGAGACAGATTTAAGGGGAATATTATGCAAAAGCTACCAATTCCAATAACATAGGACTTGTTTATAGAGTTCCAACAAAACTAACTAAAGAAAATAAAAGCTAATAAAATTAAAAAGACAATTACTAATAACAATAAAGATACTCTCTCCAAGAATTTTGAAACCCAAATATCAATGATTGGAATGATAACACGAAATCCACCATCAATACATGTAAAATGGAGCAAATTGTCAAACCATCTAATAATTAATGATTAAATTCCTCTTTGGGATTATCTAAATCAAGTAAAATAGTACAGGCTATCAAGATTCGACTTAACTAAGTTTATTTGGGCTAATATTAGAGCCTATCTTGGGCTTGTTTGGTCAGAGGATAAATATGAGTAAGGAAAGAGAAAATATTTTATTTTACAGAGTTGATGGGAAAGAAATTTATTTTAATATTAGGAGGTGTGTAGATGTGAAATAAAGTTGATTTTAAGGTTGGAATTTGTGTTGGATGTGAAATAAAATTGATTTTTAATGTTGAAATTTGTGTTGGATGTGAAATAAAATTATTAAAATTTATAATAAATTAAAAATATTATTAGTATATTTTTTTGCCCAAATTTGGGCATTTGCCAAACAAGGCCTAGGCCCCAAAACTCCTCAAAATCATCTTAAATCATTTTCATTAATTTTTTATATTTATTTTACATCCTACACAAATTTCAACATTAAAAATCAACTATATTTCAAATCTCACACAAATTTCAACATTAAAAATTAACTTTATTTTAGGTAATACACAAATCTTAATATCAATTTTATTCACAACCAATAAAAATATCAATAATAAAATTATTTTATTTTATCTCGTAACATTAAAAATGCACTGTTGTCGGTTCCCACATCCCAGATAAGAAATGCGAAGGGTTGAGTTAGGCAATCAACAGTCAGCATAAAACTTGTCGAACAAATATGGTATGAATTCTTTAAGAAATTGCACTAAACCTAGAGTGTTCCCTAAAAAGAACATGTTATATTACTAGAATACGGTGAAATGTGTGCAAGGGCCATGCTTTATTTTGGTATCTTGCCTGGGTGTAGTGATAAGTGAGTAAGAATTTTCATATCATGAACAGATGCAGATAAAGAAGTTAATCCATAACACTAACATTAAGATTCAAGATACTAGAATAAAGCTAAGTACTTAGAATATAGGCACCCTAACGGGCAAGTTAATAGAGTTGATGGATATTATGATGCATAAGAGGATTAATATTTTGTGTTTACATGAAATAAAATGGATGAAAGAGAAAGCTAAAGAAATTTAAAGTTTAGGTTTCAAGTTTCGGTACTCTGAAAAGAATAGAACTAGAAATGAAGTAAGAATAATTCTAGACAAGAGTCTAAATGATCACATAGCAAAAGTTAAGAGGATTAGAGTAGAACTATTACTTTAAAATTATGATCAATAGGATGACTTTAACATTATAAGTGTTTATGCCCTCAAGTCGGTTTGGATGCAAGCATAAAGGAAAAGTTTTAGAATGATTTAGAAAAACTAAATAAAGGATATCTCAAGAGGAAGGAATATGTATTAGAGAAAATCTAAATGAACATGTTGGACGTATTACTGAGGAATTTAATAGAATACATGATGGTATGGCTTTGAGAAGACTAATGAATAGAATAAAACTATTTTGAAATTCTCTTAAGTTTATGATTTTATAGTTACTAATACTTATTCAAGAAAAGAGATGAGTATATTATCACTTACAAGAGTGGGCCTTCCAAATCACAGATTAGTTATTTTCTTTCAAGAAAATGAGATTACTTAGAGTACAAAGATTGTAAGATCATCTCAAGTCAATGTTTGACTACCAAACATCTGTTAATGACCTCAAATCTCAAGATGAAGAGGTGGAGAAGAAATAGTAAGTTGAAACAATGTTCTCAAATTTGACGGTGAAAATTGGAGAATGAGAATAAGAACATCTTTAGAAAAAGAGTTATAGAACTTGGGCAATAGGCCATTGAGAGGGAAACTAATTTTATGCGGTTAATAATTACTAGTTACATCCACAAGGTAGCAAAGGAAGTGCTAAAAAAATCTACAAGAAAGGCTCCTAATAATAAAAATACTTAGGGTCTATTTGTTTATAAAGTTAAAATTAAACTTAGATAGAGATATTTTTTTATTGAAAGTTATGAATGATGTGAAATAAAATTATTTATTATGTTGGGATATGTGAGAAATGTGATATAAAATTAGTTATTATATTGGGATATGTGAGGGATGTGATATAAGTTAGTTATTATTTTAGTAATGTATATAGGATGTGAAATAAAGTTAACTTTTAATATTAAATTTTATGTATGATGTGATATGTATGGTTAAAATTAATCGGCCTGTATTTTATATATCTAAACCATCTTAGCCGACTCTCCCTGAGCTTATTCTCAATTGAGGCTATTCCAACTTTCTTGCAGATACTTATTTCTCATCCTATCATTTCGTGTATACCCTCATTTATCTTAACATTTTTATTTCTGTAACATTTATTTTACTTGTGCGTTTTTGCTTTGTAGGACAACATTCTGCATCATATTACATTGCTGGTCTTTTAATCATTCTAGAAAATTTACCTTTAACTTTGATTGAAATATTTTAGTGAGCCAAGACACTCCATCTTGTATACAATTTCAAACACCTATTGAGATATCATCTGATCTAACATTCTTCTTACACCTCATCTTCTATAAAGCCTGCCAAACTTTAGCCTTATTAATACGTCGAATGTAATAGCGATTTTTATTTTCTTTTAAATGCTAAATTTGGTATGACAATGTATTACTACAACCATCATTAAAAGTCTTTTAAAATAATTCATCCATTCATGTTGAATATTCTTTCTTGAAAAATATTTTGTGATTCTCGTTCTTAATATATTTTATTTGAGTTAAGTTTTTAGTTTTCTTATCTTTGATCTTAACAAGTTTGTATATATATTTTTCTCCTTTTTTGGTGTCCAATTTTCTATATAAATTCTCAAACGTCATATTTTTTGCAATACAGACTGCTTTCTTAAACTTTTATTGGGGTATTTTGTATTTCTTCCAATTCTATTTGATCTTATATTTGTATCAATCTTTATAGCGTATCTTTTTTTTTTACCTTTTTCTTGTATATCTTGTTTTTACCATTAAGGCTCCGTTTGTTTGGCCTTGAAAATTAACCTGATCGCTCCAGTAAGAAGAATTGAGTTATTGGATTATTCCTATGTTAAAAGAGAAAGTAAGACGAAATAAAACATGGTAAGAAATCATTAAAAAGAATCTCACATATTTAAAAATAAATGAGAACTTGTTTGACAGAGCACAATAAAAATAAAGAATTCATATAGCCAACCCTACCTAGTGGGATAAAGGCTTGGTTGTTGTTGTTATCGTAACATTAAAATAATTTTTTTATCAAAAAAAACATTAAAGTAATTTTCAATCTTTATCCCCAAACCAACTTAAACTAATCCCGAAACACACCTCTGCCAAACAAAGCCTATGAGCTCTCATTAGGTCTTAAACATTTCCTACATAGTGTATGCTTAGAAGGAAAAATGCAAGGCAACATAGGTGGAGAAGCAGGGGAAGAAGGCATAGCTAATAGGCATCCCAAAAATCAAAGCTAATAGATATCCAACATATAAAATCAAGCCATTCATATGTCAGTTGTTTTGTACAAAGATCAAAGAAAGGGAAAGCTGAGATTACCAAATTAATTAGGAAAGCTTGGGAACTTCAAAAACTCACATAAAAGATTAAGGTGGCCATCCTGGTGAACGCGGGATATGCCCTACAGGTGAAAGCACTCAATTTGTATTTCCTTTTTTCCTATTGTTGATTTTTCTATCTCCCTCAATTCACTGTTGTTAATGTTACCATTTGAGAAGCTCCAGAATGGACATCATTAAGAGGATAAGGGAGAGAGATGAGAGAAATGACTCAGAAGTCAGAAGCACCAACTAGGTAATCGTACAATGCCCCCCTTAATTATATCAACTAGCAACTGGTTATGACAAGGACACAGGTTATCACCTCTCAGATGCGGTAACATTGTAGGAACAATAAGTATAAGATAAAAGTTTAAACTTACTAAGACACAAGATGAATAAAGCTCGAAAACTGGTTTAAAATGGGAAATTTGCTTTTCCATTGTTTTACAGTGATCAAATCAACATAAAATAAGAAACAAAAAAAACCAAAATACCTATTGTAGTCTTGGGAGATGTAAGAAGAGCTAGACTATATGTCCTATTGCAAGCCCTCAAGATTGACTCAATTGCAGATTTCACTTTCGGGATGTAATGAGCAATATTATGATCTGGGATTGCAATATATATGAGATGATAAAGCCAAAAAAAGTGTTATGCAATCAAACAACTAAAAAAGAGATTGGTACCTTGGAATATTTCCAAGCCAGGACGTTTACTTGATGAAGACATGGCAATGGCAAGCAAGGCCCTTAGACCAATAACTTTTGCCTCACTAGAACTATCCGGACGTAATAATTCCAATATCATATGGTTCATTGAGAAATCAAGATTGTTTTGAGCTATAGTCACACAGAACTCCACAAGCTTATCATGCTGAGCATCCTGAGTTAGCAAGCCTTTTCTTAAAACAGTCAGTAACTGGGAAGTGACGCTATCTAAATAGTCCCAGACACGATTTTTTGGTTGGTAACTAGCATATACTCTGAGATAAAATTTAACAACGTGATGGAGACAATCCAATGCCATTGAACGGTGGTTCTTGTCCTGCATAGCATATAAAGACTCAAAATTCTTAAGGATTCATGGAAATATGAACAATCCAAACTGTTAGACCTTAATTTCCAAGACACAATTTAAAAAAAAATTCCATGAGATAATTAATAATGGCAGGCCATTATTTCACGAAAGATACTTTACACTTGTTTTGTACATTAAAAAGAATGCATATGAGACCTTATCAAAGGTGCATATACTTAACTCGAAGATGTTTATACAAAAGGTCCATATGGGGACCAAAACTACTATTGAACATTTGCGGATCTCCAAGGCAAAGAAGAAGAGTCACCAACGGGAAGCCAACCTAATCAAATAATTTCAAATAAACAGGAAGTTTAAATTACTTCAAAGCAACTAAAAACAACTAACTACATAAATTAATTAAAATACTAATCACGGAATATAATAGAGAAGCTTAAAGTGAACCAGCAACCAAATAACCTACAATAAAGCCAACACAGGATGTTTGATTGCAACATGAAGTATGCCAAGGTAGATTTACATAAAACAACAAGAACAACCAAGCCTTTAGCCCACTATACGAGGTCAATTACATGAATCATTTGTTTCTATTCCACTCTACCGAATAATAAATTCCCATTTATCTCAAAGTATATAAGATCATTCATTATAGTGTCTTGCCATGCCATGTCTTTTTTGATTTTCCCCTTCCTCTTTTTACATAGACATAATCCAATAATCCAACTTTTCTTGTTGGAGCTTCTATTAATCTATAATTTATATGTTCAAACCATCTTAAATTGATTCTCTCTAAGCTTATCCTCAATTGAGGCTATTGCAACCTTCTCGCGGATAACTCATTCCTCATCTTGTCTTTTTTGCGTATACCCATCTATCCATCTTAGCGTTGTCATTTCTATGACATTTAACTTATTTGTTTGTTTCTGCTATGTAAGCCAAGCCAGCATTTAACACCATATAATATCGTTAGTTTTATAATTATTTTATAAAATTTACCTTTAAGTCTGAGTGATTTCTATCATATAAAACACCAGATGCATTCCTCCACTTAATTCATCCTGCTTGGATCCTGATAAAAACATTATCATTTATTTCACTGTTATTCTATATGATTGAGCTAAGGGAGAGTTAAATAAATAAGAAAAAACTTGGGTGACCCCAAAACTAAGCATTAATTATAAGCTAGATAAACTAGATGAATGCAAAGATGTAAGAATAAATCTAGGGATGTCAACTAGCTATAGGTTCCAAGACATAATAATCTATTGGAACTCTCAAGTTCCATAAATCAGATTAACAATACATCGTGGAATGTAAAACTTTCTTTTTTTTGATAAAGGGTATGTAAAACGAGAGCTGAATAAATGAGATCTTTACAGGAACGTCAGCTAACTATAGGTTCCAAAGGTAAGGCATCAACCCAAGAATCAGACAAAGAAACATAAAGTGAAACCTAATGTGCAATGTACCTTACTATTTAGATATTAAGGTGAAGCACTATGAAGTGTACGATACAACCATATTGATACAATACGATACAGAAACGACAATACGTACGATACAGATACATTACATATATATATATAAAATAATTTATATTATTATATTTAAGGTGCAGCTTACACAATAGACCACAATAAGTCGTACAATGTTAGATATCCACTATAAATTTAAGGGACTTCTTTGTAATTTTTTCTTATTTTAAGTTGTACTTCTCCAATCCTATTAAAAAGGATCATTGTAATTAGTTTTTTATTTCTGATAACAGTATTAAAGCCGCTGCTCTAGGGCTCTACTTGCACCTGGCCACCATGCCTCGCGCCTCACCTCTCTTGCAACCCACCATGCCATCCCATGCAGCGCTGAGCCTCACTATACCGAGCCACGCGATGCCACACCGCCCCACACCTCATTGCGCTACACCTCACCACATCGCACCTTATTGCACTACACCTCACCACACCACAACTTGCCTAAACGACTCACAACCGGCATCCTCCATTGCTGCTTTGTCATCTTAGCACCTAACAACTGGCATGAACAACAGGATTCAAACCATCGCAACCATATCTTAAAAAGCGTTTCGGTCTTATACTTGCCTTTGTCCTCTGATGCACCTTCATTTCATCTTCCTCTAAAGAACCGTAGAAGGTGTTCTAGTCACAACTATAGAGATTAATTAGTGGCTACTCACAACATTCTCCCCCCCCCAACCAAAAAAAAAGTAACGAGTTGTGGGGAGTGAGGGGGGGGGAGAGAGAACACTGATATCCCTCTTTAGAAATTGCCTTGTGCTTATTTTACAACAAAGTTTGGCTGTACCTCATCAACTCTACATTTATTTGTCATGCCACTACTTTAGGATCAATTATCGCTACACATTCCGATATGGGCTAGATCTTAGATTCGGAAGCTTCATCTCACATGTTTAGTAATAAAACCCTATTTCCATCTCTAGTTTCTTCATTTCTACCGCCATTCACAATTTTGCGAATGGTTCTCTTTTCCTTGTTAGTGGAAAATGGTCCATTTCTCTTTCCCTCTCACTCAATCAATCTAATGTTCTTTATATTCCATATTTTTCAATAAATCTACTCTCAATTCGTAATCTCATATCTACTCATAATTTTCTGTTAATTTTTATCACTTACTGTGTTTTTCACTGTGTTTTTCACGATTTCCAAATGGAAAAAATAATTAGTCATCGTGTTGAAGCTGGTGCAGTATATTATCTGTCCAAAAAGAGATCTCTGGCCTTTCTTCACTTCAACCTTCCATTGTTACTATTCATTAATGACATTGTTGTCTTGCATCTATCGTTCCTATGACCATCCAATTTATACTACGAGTGTGAAGCTTGTGAATTTGGTAAGCATCATACATAATCGTTTTCTTTTGTATTTATGTCTACTAGTAATGCACCATTCAATTAATTGTATCCTGACATTTGCGGGTTGTTGATGCGAAAAAAAGTGAAACGAATCATAGGAAGGAGATTTTTTGCATGGAAACTACCTGAGCGGGAAAACCACAGCTGAGGGCTGTGGTGACTTGAAACTTTCACTAGAGAAGACCTGATTATAGGGGCAGGTATACAATAAATGATCTTTCCTTTTTTTTTCAAAAAAGGATCCCCTCTTCATAACAAACGAGAGCTTTATAGTTTCTAAAACTTGCAGATAGCTATCAGATCAAGGACCTAGCTCCCATTCCGGATGTGACAGGGGAAATGGCAGTGCTTTGTGGGTCAGATGGGCTTGCTCGCACGGGCTGTATGAACAATACGACCAGGCCATACCTCTTTAAAGCAGCAGGAGGGCCACAAACTTGTACTTGTAATGTCCTCAAGCAGTTCTAGTTGGGGAGTTCGGCTTGCGATTTTCGACAAGAGCCCTTCGTCGTGCGGCCATCTTGCGCCTTATTGAGTGTCATTCATCTCCCTACGTCAGCACTCCATGTGATCTTCTACATGTACACTCCAGATATGTTGGTGTTAATATAGATACAACATACTCCATTTTCTAGGGTTGTGCGAGTTGATGTGAGCATCATGGCTCACGGTTGCCACGTGTGCATCCGGATTTCCTATAAATTTCTTGCAAGCTAGTGCTGGATGGATCTTCTCACTATCAGTGGACAAAATGTCTTTATTTGACATGGCTAAAGATGCTAACGACGAGGTTCCTTTCACGCGGAGGGTCAAGGAGGCCCACCATTCAACAAGAGGTGCTAAAGAGGCCACGGATCCACCTATCTAGCTTTGGGCGTCTCCCCCTCGACAACGGCAGGTCGGGCAACGTGAGAGGCCCAGCTCGTGCTCTATCAAGGCCCGCTATGGGGGGCCGAAATGAGGGCATCCAGATGACCTCGCTAGTGGAGAATACCATCACACTGGAGGCAGACTACGAGCCACCTTCAGTCACCAGGGCCACGAGTGCACCATCTGTAGGAGCTTGAACCCTGTTGCTCTGCCGAGTCTGTCGGACCGAGCGCACCAGCCCCATATGATGGGCTGGCTTTGGTTTGGCCGTCCAGGTCTTCAAGTATACCATCTGCCGCCGGCTAAATCAAATCGACGGGCACTAGTTGGCGGTTACAAGTGGGGACCAGGTGACTGGGATCGAGCAGAAGCTGGACAAAGCCCTGGCCCTTCTACGAAAGTTGGAGCCCATCGAGGCGGAAAAGACAATATCCGACTTGGAATCGAAGTACACCAGGCAATTGGAAGACCTGGAGGCGGTGTCGGCGCAGATCGAACAGTTGCAAAAAGAAAAGGAAGCCTTGGGGGCTCGTAACGAAGATCTCACCAGTGACAACCGCTGTCAAATGGATTTTGCCAGGGCCGTTTAGAACCTTCTTGCAGCACCAGAGTTCCAACTGCTGCCACTATAGGGCTACTATCGACCTCTCTCCTTTTCCTTCTTCTTCTCTCTCTTTTTTGTGGGAAAATGGACGTGAATGTATTTAATGACGTAGTCAAAAATGTTGTTAATGTTAATGAAACTACAACTGTCATTTCTTTATTTGCTATGCTTCGAACTCTGCAAGATCGCCAATGGGGGAATCAAGGAGCGTGGCAACTGGCAAATAGGTGGCCCTTGATTTTTGGATAGTGAGTTTGGACGGTTGGATGAAGGTCTTGGGAAGCGGAACCGCCGAACCTGCGGCTATATATGGTCCAAGGGTCAGGGTGGTCCCCACTTCCCAAGCTCCTCTGCGATTAGAGATGGCGCCCAAAAGGTCGCACAGCCGAGCAAAAGAGGTCTAGATGATTTTTGCAGCATGGTTGGGGAGACCTGTAACCTCGTTCCGCATACCTTTGATGCGGAGGTTGGTCGAGTTTGGGGAATGGATCCCCAGCTAGGGTTGAAATTCTCTTCTGTGGGGGGCACATTCAAAACTCTGCCAAAGGGAAAAATCACAGCGTGCTTCCATAATCTTCGCGGTGGGCCATTTCTCCTCTTCCAGCCTGAGTTAGTGAGCATCTTCAACAACTTCAGCACGATCCCTGTCCAACTCCCACAAAATGCGATGACGATGATCTACTGTTTGATCAAAGAGCTGCAAAGCCGAAACAACCTTTGGGACATTGAGATCTTGAAGGCGGTCTTTCGACGGGACGTGAACCCTTGCCTTCATGGGTGCTTCATTCTAAAGGGGAGATACTGCCAGTTGTTCAAAGTGAGCGACACTGGCTTCGTCGACTAAGGAGAGGTCGGGTTCATGGTCTCGCGGAGGGTTGGTGAGGCGTGGTTCATAGGAGAGGGGATTGGCTTCAAAAATCTACATTTTCGAGCTGTGGACGAGATTCGAAAGCACATCCACAATGTGGAGGATTATATAAAGTTCTTGGAGAAGGACATCAAGGCTTACAGGGGCGTGGCATTTCGAGGATGACTTATATGTTCTCGAGATTGGCCTCAATTCCTCTGGTTGACACCATGTGGCCAAGGAATTTCCTATATGCTACCCCGAAGATGCTCTTAAGGGGGTTCAATTAGAAGTTGTAGGTGTGACAAGTGTCAAGCATCTCCCGAAGGTCAATGAGGTGCTTTCATATCAACATTTAATTAGGACATCGTCTACATAGGCTTCCATGTTTCTCTCTTTTTGATTTCTGAACACAGTATCAATCATCCGCTGGTAAATTGCACCTATGTTCTTTAGGCTGAATGTCACGACTTTGTAACAAAAAAGTCCCCTGGTTTGTTATGAATGATGGGTAATCTTCGTCATCCTCTGCCATCCGGATCTTTGTGGTAGCCTGAGAAGGCGTTTATGAAGGTCATCACTGAGTACCATGTTGAAGAGTCGACAAGTCTATCAATTTTGGGCAAGGGGTAATAACCTTTGGGGCAGGCTTTATTCAAGTTGGTGAAATCTACGCACATTCGCCATTTGCCTGCGCTCTTCTTCACGACTACAACACTCGCCAGCCAAGATGGGTATGTTGTTTCCCTAATGAAGCCCACCGAGAGGAGTTTTCTGACTTCTTCCTTAATGGCTTGATGTTTTTCCCCAATGAAACTTCTCTTCTTTTGTCAAACTGGCATGGAGTTGGTTTTGAGGCTTAATTTATGCTTAGGCACACTTCGGTCAATGTCGGCCATGTCCACCGATCCCCAGGAGAAGATATCAGAATATTCAGAAAGAAATGCCGCTAAAGCGAGGTTTTCACTTAGAGAGAAATTTTCTGAGACGAGTATATTTTTCTGTTAATGATGGGCACATAGTCATTTTGTTCGGGGGGAGGCGACGCATGCTCTGTAGGGTCAATATAATTAATGTGGAGGCGAGTGTTAAGTTTGAAGCACCTCTTGATCTCACCTCCATCTCCTTGAATAGTTGCGACCCCCATGGGAGTGGGGAACTTGATGCAAAGATGGAAGGTGGATGGGATCATGCGGAAAGCCTTTATTGAAAGTCGTCCAATTATCATGTGGTACCCAAAGGGTGCATCAATGGGGATGAAGTTAATAAGCTTTTTCTCTTGTCTGGTGACATCTTCAGGGGTGACATGAAGCAAGGCGTAACCGACAGGATGGTAAACATCGCTAGAGACGCTGGACACTATCATGGTCGAAGGGAGAGGCTTGCACGGACCCACATTCATTTCAGTGAAGGCGCGAAGATATAAGATGTCCACCAAGCTCCCTGTGTCAACTAGGCTGCGATGGACATTGCAGCCTTCGATGTCGATGATGACCACTATGGGGTCCTCTCGGTAGTCGTCGCCTTTCGGGAGGTCATCTACAATGAACATGATGTCAGGCAAAACAAGATGAGTCCCGGCAGGGTTGAAACCGAAGATTAAGAGTACAACTTTCTTCCCGGAGGCCTTCGACATGGTTCAAAGAGTTGCAATGGGTCGGCAGAAGGTTCTTCTTGGTGGAATAGCGTCTGTGCTGCTTCGAGGGCAGCTTTTTGACCTTTTGATAACTGGTGAGGAATCCCTTCTTGATGTACTAGTTGATAAGCGCCTGAAAGGTGCAGCACTCAAGCAAGAGATGATCATAGCATTGGTGGAATTAGCAGTACTTCGAAGAGTCCTTTCTCAGTTGTGGGGGCTGTCGCTTGCCACAATGCTTAACATATCCCTTGTCTCGCAAGGTCGAAAAGATCTTCTCAATGATGCATATTGGTGTCGAAATGTGCATGCTGTCATCCTCATATTTGTGCTTCCTGGGTGTGGCAACAAATCTTCGATTGCAGAAACTTCTCCTGGGGTTGCTCTAGTTTGGCTCAGGGTATCCACTTTCTTCACCTTCAGGTGTCGTTGGACTTAGTGTCCACCTTTAGGGCTTTTGCGTCCTCAAGGTGGATACGTTTTTCGGCTCAGGCCCTGACCTTCATGAGAGTCTTCAGTGTGTCGACGATGGAATCATAGAGCTCTCCTGAGAGTATGTTATGAACGAAGATCATAGTTGACTTGTCATTGATAGTGTCTTTCATCTCGGCATTTATTTTTGAAAATCGGTCGACATACTCACGGAGGGATGCGTTTAAGCACTGTTTTATTTGCCACAACTTGTGAATAGTTCGAGCAGTGGTCTTTGACGTAGCGAATCTCGTGCGAAACTGCTCTAAGAACTGCTCAAAGTTCTATATAGACCCTGAGAGAATTTCGTCAAGCCAATTAAGCGCCAGGCCTATTAGGTTGTTTTAAAAGAGTCAGCACTTGAAGGCATCTGAAACAAGGTCACTGATCGCTAGGGCATTCCTAAAGCGCTTGACAATAAAGAAAGAAAACCATGGTACCTCAACTACGACGACTTGAAAGTTTCACTAGAGAAGAATCGATTACAGAGGCAGGCATACAATAAATGATCTTTTTCCTTTTTTTTCAAAAAAAGATCCCCTTTTCATAACAAACAGGAGTTTTATAGTCCACAAGACTTGCAGATAGTGTCACATCACGGACCTAGCTCCCATTCTAGATGTGGCAGGGGAAATGGTGGTGCTTTGTGGGTCAGATGGGCTTGCTCACAAGAGTTGTATGAACAATACGACCTGGCCCTACCTCTTTAAAGCAGCAGGAGGGGCCATAACCTTGTACTTGTGTTGTCCCCAACTAGTTCAAGTTGGGGAGTTCGGCTCGCAGTTTTTAGCAAGTGCCCTTCGTCGTGTGGCCATCTTGCGCCCCACGTGAGTGCCATTCATCTCCCCGTGTGAGCACTCTACGTGGTCTTCCATGTGTACGCTCCAAATACGTTGATGTGAATCTAAATACAACAGGGCCATGTCCTGTAACTGCTCATTTAGGATTTTAGTATTTTGCTATCTTTATTAACTACACCTAACCTAATTATATCTCTTTAAATGTAGATATAAAGTTTATCTAATTTTCAATAAGAAATAAAGTACTTCGCTTAAAATTCTTCATAGTAATAATGCTCCTGAGCATATGAAGCCTGTTTTTACTTTTTTTTTGCACTACTAATAGAACCATTTATCAAACATTATGTATTTACACATTTCAGCAAAACAATGTTGCTAAGCGCAAGCACTGTCTTTACTTAATATTGCTCATACCTTAATGTTTCAGATGAATGTTCCTACCATGATGTTTCAAATGAATGTTCCTAAGAAATTTTAGGGATGTTATTTTGCCTACATATTTCCTAATTAATTATTTAGCAAAATCTTTAGAAATGTATCCTTTTTTTTTCAATGTTATATCTTGACACACCTACCTTCCATATGACTCCAAGGATCTTTAAGTAACTTTGTTTTGCACACTCATTACACCCACGTCCTAATAAACTTTCACCTCGAGTTCGTTGTATTTTTTTAGGATATTCTAGAACACAAAAGGGTTATCGTTGTTATGATCCTGAAACTTGACACCTTTACGGGTCCATGGATGTCACTTTTTTAGAGCTCACACCTCAGTTTTTTCATGAATCCAACCGAAATCAATCTAAATCCGACCGAAATCAATTCGACCGAGATTAAGTTTAGTTTCAATCTAAACCCGACCGAAATCAATCAACTCAATGCAAATGAGATACAATAATGTGGCATGAATCAAAAATAGTGATTTAATCAAACAAGATGCATGCCCCACTCTTAGAGTTTACAGCTCATTGAATGCATTGATCAAACAAAAAGAAGAGCCAAAATTCTATTATTTCCACAATATGGTCTCAATTGAAATAGAGAAGTCAAGAAGCATGGTTGGCGTCCAAAGAAAAAAACGGCACGCATGGCATCCGTAAGAAAGTGTCAGTTGAAGCATAAGTAACGATGCCACTGGCATTTACAAGGCTGCATAAAAAGGTCGGATGAAGTACAGAAAACAACATATAGATGAAACATCTTTTTTTGCAACAGTAACTCTATCATGCATGAACCAAGCATGTCGCTCTCCCAATCATATGAATCAGACGTATTGCTCTCCCATCATGAACTGCAAGCCCAAGTATAAGTCATTTTTATATATGAGTTGTTTATAATATTTTTTATCATGGGACAGACCAATTGATTTAATATACTTTTCTTTAATTAGAAGTATCGAACCAGTATCAAATTTATTTAAAAGAAAAAATATTATATGGCGTATCAAATACGTATCGATGAATATCGATATTTGATATAGATAAGTTTCATGAAGTTTGATGCTTCATAAGTAAAGCATCAATTGGTTGCAAGTCAAATTTCACAAGAAAGACTGAAAGTTTCTAACCAAGATCTTAATTTTGACTTAACAATCTATTACCAATAATTTTGGTTAGATGTTTTGATGGATCTCATAAAATTGAGATAAAGCATAAGCACAAAACATACTTTGATTCAAAAATTAAAAGGGCACAATCTTCTTTATAATATTATTTTATATTTATTATAAATTCTAATTTTATTTCACCTGGCCAAACAAACACCCCTAGAGGTTAGTCTACATTGAGTAACTTTCTCAAAATTTTTAAACATTTTCTTGAACCAATAATTTAGCTTTTTTTTTTAGGATTAATTAATTGCTTCCTCTTAGCCACTATAATAAAAGCAAACAAAGAGATCCAATCTGAAGGGGAATTATTGTATCAAAGTGAAAATTCAAGAAATGCCGTAGGATTTCATTCATATCTATTCTATAAGAAAATGAAGGAGAATCTCATCAATCAAATCAAAGAATCTCTTTTTTCAACCTTACATTGAACTCTTTTAACATGGCAAAGTGTCCGAACAACAACCAATGTTATAGGCAGTAAAAGACAATAAAGCTAGTAAGAAAATATTGTAAAAAGTATACCGCTATGTGTTTGCTCTGCTTATCCATCCAATGCATAAGCTGGACTCTAATTCGTGCAACAGCTTCATACCACAAATTAAGCGCAGGATCCACCCCTGAAGGGGGCCAATGGTTCTTACCCCCCTCAGAAAGAGGAGCTAGTATGCTTGAAAGCATATTGCAAAGGGCGTGATGGAGCTCACTTTTTCTTTTATGAGCTGTTCGATTGAGAGGGTTTGCTTTTGCTACAAAGGATGCTGAAGCGTTCAAACCACCCTCGGTCCTAACCTGCCAAAACAGCATAAAATGAAAAAAGCAAGAGTATAATTATACCCATTTGACGACTGATGATATCAATAAAGAATAGCTTAAACGCATCATTCAACCAACAGACATCAAACGATAGCTTCCCTTAACAATGTAAGCGCACACAGGCATTCTGAATGCTGCATTTACCATTAAGAAAATAGTTATGACATGTCCATCTACTCCAGGTAGTTCTGTCATTCGGAAAATGGGAACATATAGCTACAAATGCTGCCAATCTTGAGCACAATTATTCCAAATTTAACCAATAATACAACTTCTAGAATTCTAACAGTTCTGTCCTGCCAATCAAATATTCATATGTAAACCATCTCCCGTGATTAACTTCCAGATCCTTTTGCAATATCCGGACATTAATTTTATAAGATGTATTAACCGGTCTGTGCTACATGTAATGCGGAAGCTCTGCAAATAAAACAACTAAGAACATATGCAAACTTGATACAAAATGAAATGCAAAAAGTGTTCACCCCCAATTTAAGGTAACGCATTCCATTGATTATACTGAGTGTCTCACTTCTTGCAACGCTAGTATCAATTCGACGAGTGTTCAATTCCATGAAAAAGCGTTCTGTTACAGAGCTAAACCTGTAAAGTTAAAAAAAATATATTTTAGCATATTTATTTACAAAAGGAGTTTAGAGACACCACAAATCTGTTAATTTCTTAATTAAAATAATATCATAGAATTTGATTAATTGCTTCCCAATTTATCATAAATAATCTAAGTGAGATGAGAGTTTAAATATACATCAGTAAATTAGTTTCAATTTCAATTTAAATCAATTAGCTCGATACAAGCAAGATACAATTGATAATAATACAGATGTTGTGACAAAATTTCAGAAATATTGGTCTAATCAAAGTAAATACATGCTCTCCTCTCTCCGAATATTTAACTAAATAAATAGATAAAAAGTTTTATCATTTTCACAATATGAGCTAAATTAAGATAAAAAAGGTGATCGATGTCCAACAAAAATAAAAACAGTATCAGTTGAGGTAGAAAAAGCATAAACAATATTAGCATTTGTAAAACCACAAAAAAAGATCAGCTAAAATATATAATTCAATTGCTTGCAAATACCAAATTTTTTCTATTGCCGAAACACTAGCATTCATGAAGCTTTCTGTAATCTCAATTGCGTAAGCCCAGTGTATGTCTCTTTTAATTTTAACATTTAAGCCTATGCATGAATTTTATTTTATATATGAAATATTTTTTTATTTTTTATCGTGTAAGCTGGACCAGCTATTTCAATATTTTTTTTTAATTAAAAATATCAAAAAATATCGAACAAGTATCGTAAGTATCAATAAAAATAAAAAATGGTACGCCACATAGGGTATTAGATACGTATCGGTGAAGTATCGGGAAATATCGGCATCGAATACATATATGATACAAATATGTTAAACTTCATGAATTATCAGAGCTTCATAGTTTCCCAAGTCCTAGCAAAACATTTTTTAAATGGTAAAAATGAACATAATTTTGCCAAACCAAAAAAAATGTAAATTTTACTTATATATTTCGTTATTTTCATCTTCTAATTATGGTATGATGACACGACTAGATTAATTTCGATTTTAATTTACTCAATATACTGCCACTTGTGAATTATCCAATCCTATCAAGAGTAACCATTGCTAAAAATAAGAACAGATAACGGGCAATGGTGGAATAACATGTAAAATGGAAAATGCAATATATAATTAAGGTAGGTAAGCAATTATTATCATAAAGAGTGAGAAAAATAAAAGGCATGTGAAGATAACTTATCTAAAAAGGAAACAGCTCAAACCACAGGTTACATTGGACAAGAATGTCTAGCAAGAAAAATCACAAAGCTGATAAAAAACACTAATGAATATGATGATGATGCAAAATGATTGCCTCAAATTTATCTATAACTTCCGTTGTCATTAAACCAATGAGAAATTTGGATCATTCATAATATTTTTTTAGCAGTATCAAGAATATTTGAGAATATTAAAGTGTAATTAATTTCAAAAATTTTATAAAATACTCATATTAACAAGTTGTACAAGTTATTCTAATATGTTATAATGAGTTACATTTTAAATATGAGAATATGACACATTACATATACATACATAATATATAATTATCGGGTCCAGCACATTCGTATCCTACTTTTTTAAAGTTTGTTGCATTGTCATATTCGTATCATTGTAGCATATCTGTATTGTTGTATCATACTTATACTTCATAGATTACATTGGTTCAAGATGTAATAGGAGTTCTTTATAAATCCAAATTTTCAGCTCTACCTTGAGAAAATCGAAGAATGACTTTGGCCTTCTATTGAGGATTATACTATAAGTAGCCTCTACACTCAAATACCAATTTCCACGACATACATTATAACATCAAGTCTCCAAGTACCTTACAAAAGGCAGCTTCAAACAATTTCATAGAGAATTTTGAGGAAAGCCCATGAAGTTGTTTATGAGCTATACCTTACAAAGAGAAAACATACACAAAGGGTCGCCATAACTTACAAATGGTTCAACATAACTTGGGCCCGAAATAGTAGAAGCTATAGATTTTGGAGGAATTTTTATAGAGAATTTATTTTGAGTCATATTTTAAGGAAAAACACATTCAGTTGACAATTAACATTGAAAACCCTAGAGGACATTAAAACCAAACAAAAATTTGCTTTGATGACTTGGTGGAATTTTCTTCCTTGTGCAGAGTATTGACTTGTACATGCTAATGGCTTCCACAATGGTATGACCTTTCTAAGTTATCAAGTAAAAATTGGTCATATATTTATTTCAGTGTCATTAGATGTAACTAGCATTGATCTTCAATGGTATGACAGCCTTAAGTTACAACCTTATCATTGTTTTTAGTGATTTAACTTACAAGATCTAAATAATGTGATCATTTTGATAGTTTGCATGACATGATATCAATTTAGATTGTCCAATAAATACGTTTCTTAGCATACAACAAGGTTTTTGCTAATTTTTAATTGTTAGATACCATATTGTGATCATTTGCATGCCATCAAGGGTCTTCCTTTTTCTCTGAGAAACTAAAGCAATACATGCTAATTTGTATCAACTATGCTATTTTTTTCCTTATTCAAATCCAAACAGCATGGCATGTAAAACAGGCCAAATATCATCTCGTGCTAGCAACGTATCACTGGCATGAACTCCAGATGATAGAAGAATCTTCTCCATATGATAAAATTGATCTAGTCAAAGAATAGGCGAAAATATAATGGGTAGGACAAGCCATCTGTAGAGGCACAAACAAGAATGTTAAAATGAAAAATGAATAGGCAAAACGTTGAGAATTCATCAGTTATTCTCGTATGACACTTTAGATAATAACACCAAAGTACTGCCAACAAATTTATACCTCAAGACTAATATAGGGCTAGTTTAAGGGAGAGTGGTTTTAACATACCTGATCCTTGATAAAGCGCCTAACAGCTGTGCAACAAGGTCCAAGAGAAGCCCTCTCAGATCAACTAACGAAGGATACTCAACTTGGCTGACAACCCTGCAAGCATGCCATCACCGTAAAAGATAAGAGTAAAATAATAAAGAGCATCCACGTCAGACAGTTAAATGGCAGTGGAAATAAATTAGTACAAAGGCATACAAATACATGGCATTTTCACCTGAGAGTAACATAAATATTTGTGCTTGAAAAGACATGCATGTTACAACAAGTACAAATTAATATAGGATTATACACAACAGACAACAAGTGCATGTGCAAGCATCGCACATACGAATACACAGAAGCAGAAGGGTAGGTATATAAATATAAACCAGACACTAATAAATGGACAACCATATATACATACGGAAGCACCAAGGTGCATAGCCATGCAGACACAATTATATACACATGACGCATAAATGTGACAAAAATAAACCAAACAAACAAAGCCATCCAAAGAAAGCCACATACAACAAATTATTCATACAATCACTTGTTCGTCCATCACAATGCATCTTTGTGTGAATGTCCATATACATGCATGCACATACAAATCAAATATAACGAATAAGAACATCTTCGGACGGTGAAGGACAAATGTATAGGCAATTACTAATTTGGGGAGTGGAAGAAAAAATGTTGAAGAAAGACAGGAAAGGAGGCTTACTGACCCAATTGATCATTAGATTTCAACAAAAATTATTTGTTCTACTTTATAGAACAAACTGATACAAATATTACAACACTAAGGAGTACTCATTACAATTATTGTATAATAACATATATGGAATCCGAGTTTCTATAGTGCAATGTGGTTCGAAAATAAACCGAGGGAAAGCTAGTGGAAGCTCGAGACCAACAGGGGTAGGAGTAGCCAGTAGTGACCTGATCTGATCCTGGCAGGTTTCCAAAATGACAGGAGCAGGGACTCTTGGCAGACTTCTAAATAAAAGGGTGTAAGAATAATAGTTTCACGTTAGAATACGAAGAATAATCTAAAACTACGAAACATGAAAATACCAAAATAAGAAATAAAATGAAATACCATATAGATATTGATAATAGTTGTTTGCATAGTTGAGTCATACATTCATATGGCAACTAATAGCTATTATATTTCACATGTTATGCTGCTATGTATGAAATAAATATCATGATATGAGAATATACCCATTTTATTTACTATATTAAACCCCAGGCTGTAGTGTTGCTTAATTTCATATGAAATTAGTAAAATCATGAGTTCGAAAGAACTCACCTCATATTATTTTTAAAAGTTTATCACAAATAGCATACGAGAATGTATGAAAGGGTCCACCTAACAGTTCATAGATCAGTATACTTAGAGACTGATGTAGCAGAATAGTATTTGATAACATGGATTGTATTAACATTTTTGAAATGTTTTATTATTATTTGTTGATCACAAACTAGTTAACTTACTAGTTTAATTTAGTTTAAGTATAGCTTAACTAAATATTTATATAGTAATAGAAGTGATTATCATTAACCGACAGTCACGCCGACTCGGTTGATTTGCTGCCTAATCACCGTATTAGTGGATCCGAGCATGATAATTGGAGAGATGGCAGGGACATGCGTCAATAGTACTTTTGATATTTCCACTTTCCATAGTCAAGACTATTGTATCATCCTGATTGATGAAAAATTCTATGTTGAATGGATTTGATTGATGATTCCAGATTTGGCTAACACTTATTGATTAAAGATTTTGGATTAGACCAAGACAGATAAATGATCTACCATATTTAACAAATTTTATTTTATTATGTATTTGGCATTTTATTTCCTGCTCTTATTTGTATTTCCTACTTTCAATGTTAAACAGTCTCTATATAGGGGTACTGCCAACTACTGTAATGCTCAATTAGCTTTGTTTACTTAGCTAGTTTAAAATTAATCTAGCAAATTTTAACCTGACATATCACATTATACATAAAATTTAATATTAAAAATTAACTATATCTCACATCATACATATAATTCAAAATAAAAAATTAATTTTATTTCTCATTCTACATATATATCAAAATAATAACTAACTTAGATCACATCTCTCACGCATCTCAATATAATAACTAATTTTATCATACATTATTCACAACTTACAATAAAAAAATATCTTCATCTAAGTTTAACTTTAACCTTATTAAAATTATATTTTACAAATAAACAGGCCCTAATGATGAATAAAATTTCAAGCTCGAGTAAATCTAGATTCAAGCAAAAAAAATTGATATCCTAGTCAAGGGAATGATAGAGGTAGCTTAGGGTAGGAATCCTTTAACAAACTATTTACTTTCTTGAGTGAAAAAATATAAATATTAAAATAGAAATTCCAATTCCCTTCCTCCCCATCCCCGCATATTCATTGTTCCCTTCATTGAGATCACTAGCATATATGCTTGATCTAGCCCACCCTCACACATCTACCCGTGATCACGTCAAGTCCAACATTTGCATGCAAGGTTGCTTTGCACACACTGATGTCATGACTACATTGCAAGTCAACCACAATGCTTGCATTCAGGTTCGCATGGCCACAAGTACCTCCCTTCCTGCTCCCATTCCAACCGACTAGCACTGGTGCCACTGTCCAAACTCCCATTCTTGTTTTGCTAACTAAGTCCCTCATGTACCACTAGCACGTTGCACATGTCCACATGGCTAGCATTCTAGTGACACCAACGTACCGGCATTATAATCCTACAAGCCCACTGCAGGTGTTGTCTCATACCTCCCATGTTGCCTACACGACTCGTTGGTAGGTAGTATCTTTGGAATTGAGAATGAGTAGCAACAATTGAAAATTGCAACATTTTAAATTAGCTTGCTTCTCAACAATCTTTGCAACCTAGCAAATTATTATTTGCAGGGGGGTAGCATGTAAGTGCATTGTGCAACTGAACAATAAGTGGATCGGGTCACTCACCATTAAATGTGAGTCCAATCAAGTCGAAGAAAGTCTATTTCTCCTGGGTTAGAACAATTAACCTTCACTGAAACAATAATAACAACAACAAAGCCTTTATTTCACTTAGTGGGGTCAGCTACATGAATTCTTTTTCCATTACACTATCAAATAACAACTCGTCATTTAACGATAAGAATGTAGTTTAATCCTTATAGTTTATTATCATTTCTTTCTTGATCTTTCTTTTTCTATTTTTACATGGACAAAATCTAATAAAAAAACTCTCTTAAGTGGAACTTCTATCAGCATACGATGCATGTTCAAACCATCTAAGCTAACTCCCTCCAAGCTTATCCTCAATTAAAGCTACTCCAACCTTCGCAAGAATGTACTCATTTCTCATATTATTCTTTCTTTTATACTCACTCATCCTTCCTAACATTTTTATTTTTGCGGTACTTAATTTATTCATATATTTTAGCTTTATAAGTAAACACTCAACATCTTATAGTTGGTCTTACTTCTATAGTATAAAATTTACTTTTAACTTTAAGTGAGATTTGAGAATCAAAAAAAAATTTGAGCGATATTTTTCTATTAAACAATACACCAAATATATTTCTCCACTTAGGCCAGAACCTTCATTGAGAATTCTCCCAAATTCTATGCCACATCAAATTAGAGAAGTATTTATGATATCGAATACTATGCCAAACTCAAAATGCGAATCGAGGTAGACCCTGACTCGAAACTCAGTTCAATTAAACACAAATCAATTCGATTCAATTAAGTTTCGAGTGATTTCCCAGCAGTAAATCTCTACCTATCAATTTCATGCCACCTCACATAATCATATTAGCTTTGCAGCATAGATTCAATTCAACAAGTTCTACTTTCCATATGCTGTAGATACTAAGGGGACACCAAGGCTCAAACGTGAGACCTCTGTGTGATGACCTACGACCGAAAAAGATGAGAAGTGATCATCAGAATAATGTCCATGTAATTGAATCAGAATTACTCAAATAAAGAGAGTTTCTAATAGGTTTCTACCTAGAGGGGCACAAGAATGAATTTCTAACATCGAAAAAGTAGAAGAGTTCTTGACTTGTATAAGTACATAGTGTAATCCAAATATTTAAAAATGTCACTTAGGGTAAAATTGTGAAACTAATGATGAAAAACTCTATAATTAAGTAGCCTTAAGCAAGAGCAATATTGAGATGGTGATCTTGGGGCAAACATTGTGAGGTTAATAATGAGAAACTTCATAGTTAAGCAAGCTTGAAGTAGAGTAATACTGGGATTGGTGATCTCTTGGGAAATAATTAAGTCACACAATTCTCTAAAATCAAAGCGAACAATACTTCTATATTTGGATCACAGAATATTAAAAGAAGGCATCAGAGTCAAAGTCTTATAGTATGATGAGGTTCAACGATGAATTAGATGGAAAGTAGTAGGACTATGACCCCTAACTGAAGGTAATGTCCATGTGATTGAATCGAAATCACTCGGACAAGAGGGAGCTCCTAACAGGCTTCTAGGTGAGGGGCATGAGAATGAATCGTGCCACGTCGAAAGGGGGAGGAAAGTTCTTAAATTGTATAAGTAAATAGCGTAATCCCAATATGTAGAAGCATCTATTAGAGTAAAGTCGTGAGGCTAATGATGAGAACTCTATAGTTAAGTGTGCTAGAGCTGAAATAATACTGGGATAGGTGACCTCCTGAGAAATTAAAGCGAACAATACTTGTACATTTAGAACACGAGATATTACACTCAGGCTCTTATACTCGTACACCACTATTCGATTTTCAACAATTAACCATGATCTGAAAAATTGCATAGCCTTGTAATTTGCACATTTACCTTTTTTTCATGCAAGAGATATTCAATCCAGTTAAAGATTAAACATGGGTATAATGCATTCACAAGTTAAATAGCCAAAACAGACGGATATATAGCATAAATGAACAAAATACGAAGTAACGCACAAAACAATACTTCCAAATGTAACATGCATAGATAAGGCTTACCTGTCTGCATTGATTAGCCAATCAAACACAAAATTTTCAAGACCAGACCAAAGTTTTTCTGGAAAAAGAAAAGAACTATTAAAAAGCACATTAAAGAGAGGTTGTCTGAGCACGTAACAAACACACAAATACACATAAATAGACAAATGAATTTTGCCTCCATAAAAGGAGAGAAGTGATTCTCCAATTCTTTTACACCAAGCCCTACCAAATAGCACATCAGGTGCAGAATTGGACAGTCCATATTTACCTTCAGTATGAAATACACTTAGAATCCAGTTTGATCAATTTTTTGATGACTCACCATTGGACAGGCACTTTTAAGACAATTTTGATGAATAGATGGCTAAGATTCACACAAAATGGATGACGTGAATGAATAGATGGCTCAGCAAGTTTGATCAATTTCTGAGCTTATTCAAGAGAAGGATGATGTAGACGAAATAGATGATATGGAGAAGGTTCATCTGAGATGATAAAGAAAAATTAAAACTACACCTAGAGAACACAAACAGTATGAATGAGAGCCTCAAGTGTCTGCTTCCGAATGATAAGGATGAAGCTGTTCAAGAGATACAAAATGAGGTACAGGATTTTTATTAGATGAGATTTAAATGAATAAGTAGCTAGTAGGAAGGTTCATTTTAATTTCAAAAAGGAAATACGTTTGGAACTATAAACCAAAAGGAGAAGCTATTTTAGACTCTTCTTTGGATTATGTTTTGATCATGGTATAGACTTGATTTCAAAAGAGAAAATCTTTTTTGATTACCAACAAAATAGGAAAAATAATAATCAAATAGACCAAATTCTTAGGATGAGAGCTGAGGAAACCTTCATGTAAGAATTCAAAGCAAACCACTTGTATTAGAAGACAAAATTTAGAAATGAAAAAGAAATGACAAAGCAATTCAACAGACAAACTTCTGAGTAATTTAAAATAAGAGAAACATATTGCCTCAAAGAACAAATTGCTCGATGAGGGTCTAGCAACTTAATAATGATGCAGATCACAAGTGGTTTCAAATAGCTAATGTCATTAAAAAGAGTTGCAACAGATTTTCTTAAGACAGAAAGAAAATGGGCCTTGTAAGAATCAAGCTTGGTTGTGGAACGAAGAGATTCAAAAAACAATTAAAGAAAGAAGAGAATGATTTAAGAATCTACCAAATACATAGATTTGGGAAAGCTAAAATTTATGAGGAAGCTAAAAGGGAAAAATTCTAAACTTCATGTAAGATGCATCAAGGATGAAAGTAATTGTACCTTCGGTGAAAGATACAGATATCCAAGAGAGTGTAGAATAGATTTTGGCAAGCTCCCCAAGAAAAAACATCAAAATGAGTTTGAGATATAATATTTTTAAGGTAAAGAGGAAATGAATAACGGAATTCAAGTCTGTGAAGTGAAAGAAGCTTTTTAAAGAATATGAAATAGGAAAAGGACTGTGGGCCAAATGTGATTACTACAGAAGTCTAGAAGCATATAGGTGTATCATACAGCTTATGAGACTTCTCAATAAGATACTTAAGACTTAGAGAGTGCTGATGAATGGATAGGAGTACTCTAGTTTCAATCTTTAGGTTTAATAAAGGTAACAGAGAAAATTGTAGCAATAATAACTATAAAGTATTGAGAGATACTTACACTTAGCAGAGGTTCAGAAGAGACACTACAATAATCAAATAACCAATAGATTTCATACTTGAAAGAACAATAATGGAGATATCTTTCTTAGAAGAAGAAAACTAGAAAAGCTACAGAGATACAAAAAGGGACTTTAATGCTTTTCTTACTGACATTTAAAGACATGGCAATATATCAAAAGAGGTTCAACAGTAGGCAATGAAAAAAAGACGTAACCACTAGATGCAATAATGTTATTAAGGGCATGTGTGTAGGGGTTACCAGAATCAAGATTATTGGAGAATGTACACTGTTAAATCACAAAATCAAGGCACGATGTTTAAAATGAAGTGCACAAATAGTTGTGTAAGAAAAATGCCAATCAAGTTGAAAGAAAAATTGTTTATGAAATGCAGATGCTCAGATGAATAAGTGGTAATTCGAGTGGAAGATATTAGAAATGATTATATTGATGAGGTGGGAATGGCATAGAGGATAGAGTGAGGGAAGAATTGTGACATCCAAGAATTTGATTTGAGGTTCAAAATTAAAGCTGATTTAGACCCAAAATAAAAACTTTTGGATGTAGATGTAAAGATTTTGGACCTATTTATAAGAGAATAAAAGTTGAGAGACCAAATTATAATTTTTCCTTAAAAGATTCTCCCACTCTCTGCCTCTCTGCCACGTTTTATTAAAAAGAAAAAGAAAAGAGGAAAGAGAAAAATAATATTTTCTATCCATTTATTCTCTCATGCTCTCTGTTTTCCACCCGCCAACGGAAAGCAGCGGCAGCAGCAGGGAAGGAAGAAGAAAAAGAGGAAGAAGAAGAAGAAGAAGAGAAATAGAAAGAAGGAAGAGAAAAAGAAAAAAAAAATAAGAGGGGAGAATCCAAGTTTTTGCCAAAACGGTAAATAAGGTAAGTAATTCTTTCCCTTGAAATTAAAGTTAGTTTATTATTATGTTTGTGAATATACATAATGGTATAAGAATATAGAATGGTGGTGTTAAGTAAAGTATTTTATTAATTGAGTATAGAAATGATTTGGATTTAATGATCTGTGAGATGATGTACAAAAGATTTTGTATACTTAAAACTGATGGCGCAACAAGTTACTTATAATGAGGTATTCCGATGAAAGCGGGGAATGTATGCCAGGTGATGTCATAAAATAAAATCACCGATACAAAGTACGGCTCTTGGCAAGTCTTTAACAAGCTGTAGAAACTTTTATCAGGCTTTTAAATGAAATGGTACAGGAATAATGGTTTTATATCACTAAACAAAAAAGTGTTATAATATTACGAACTAAGTAAGAAAAAAGGGAAATAAGGTATTATGATCCTACACTTGATCTTAGCCAAAAGGCCGAGAAAGGTATAAATGAGGTATTATGATGTTGATTGATGAATTTATATTCTATACATTATATTGTTCTAATAGTATGATATATATGACAAGGTGGAGTAATTTTATCGATCAGTTATGTCATATGCTATGTTATGACATTTCTGTTGGACATGCGAAAGTAATTTTAATATGAGACATGTCATGTATTTGTATTTATATATATATGAATAGTTATTGTATTCCATGATGTTATTTTTATTATTTCTTACGATATTTGTGCATGTTTAGAAATATATGTTATATTATTATAGTTGGGATATTACTTTACCTACAGAGTCTGTATTAACGAACTCCTGCCATTTTTTGTGGCAGGTATGGCACTAGAAGGATCATGGAACATGACGAGTATTATCAAAAGTTATGGCAAGTAATTTTAATTATGTGTTACATGTTATGAAAATTGTATGTCAAATGTCTCGGTAACTGGTAGCTCGGCTAATTGTAAAATGGAGGTCAATTATTGGTAGCTAAGACGTCACACAAAAATTTAAGATAGTTTAGCCAATTCCAATGCTGATCTATATACACAAACAAAAGGGAAACTAAGTAATTATGTCCAACAGAGAAGGAGAAAGACAAAAACCGCCCACAAATATGGTCATCACACATGGTGGTACGTCTTGCACTCAAAAAAAATACTGCTTTAACTAGAGCTGAATAAAGAAAAGAAATCCATGTAACTGAGTTTTGAAATAAGACTTCGTTCTTGTTGTAACTCCTGATATTTCACTGATCCAAACATTAAACTTTCTTAAAGAACACAAACAATGTATACATTTAAATACACTCAACTTTGGACAACCCTAAGTAATAACAGAGCCTAAAATAGTAATTGTGCCCAAGAAGCTGCCGCAGTGACAAATTATTTATGTATATTATCCATGAATTATTGTTGTCAAATTACCGTCAAAAGTCAGTGAAAACATAACCTCATATGGAACACATTGAAAATCAAAAATAGATGCAACTCACATTAAAGATATAAGTGTATGCTCGAATATTTTAATTCAAAATCACACAAGACAACTGAGTTTCAAAATTGAAATGGCTGGAGAATGACTTTTAACCTCCCAGAAAGGTGAAAATGCACCCACCCAACCCCAATGCAAACACAGATGTACTTTTGCTTTTTTGTAAAACATGCTATATTCACATGTATATGCATATCTAAATATACAAGTATAAATACAAAAATATGTGTGTGCATATAGCTTCACACGTACATACTTATTTATATACATATAATAGATATACATAAACATTTGAAGATATACATTGATATTCATATCAATATGTGCCTATCTACCTATAATTATAAACATGCAAGACTACGATTATGATGGCCACATGAAAAACCTGTGATTCCCTCCTGCGGGCAGCACTCAACGAAGCGAATGCATGCAGAACAAAACATACACTCCACCGCAAGCTGTAAGATACAATGTAGAGGTCAGTCTTAAGACACATTTTTGGATACACTGTATCAGTAGACTATTCACCTGAATTTATCAACATCTTATGCCTTATTACCTATAGGTACTTTCATAACTCTCAATATGACAGCATATAAGGCATTAATCAAAACAACAAATTAGCACTAGAATAATATTGTAATACTGACCATCATAATATTAAAAAAATGGAAACAAATCTTATTTCAAATGTGTCAATTGCTGGCAATGGACAACTAAATATGCACCTTCTGAAGGCTTTACACAACTAAATACAAAGAAGTCTAAAAAAGTTATTCTTACTGTGCTAACGACAAGCAGTTTTGCAATATTTGTCCAGTTAAACAAAGCTCATGGATGAGCAAAAGGAATTGACGAATTTTGAAGTGATTCTTACTTTTTGAAAACTGATAATTACTCGACGTGCACATAAATATTTGTGAAAATTCATTTTATTTTTTAATGCAACTAGAATACTCTCAAGTATAGCTACCAAGTTAATGTTATTTAAACCAGGGTTGATAATCCCTCATTACACCTGTATTCTCCCTAATGAACAACCCTTCAAAGACATATTGCAGGCGATGTACCATTTGAGTCGGAAGATGAGGAAAGGCAATATTTAAATCTTAATTGATTTTCTTAGAAAATTACATTAAATATTAGAACTTCAAAAGGTTCAGATTCACCTGCAAATATCAATGAAAACTTCCGTAGCAAATTACATTCTTTAGTGAATTATTCAAATGCAACATAACTAGTATGAATTTACAGATCATCATAAAGTACATATATATTAAGGAAACGTAGGAAACCTTTTTCTGGTATGTTGAGGCATCATTTGCACCTTTTGGAGATTCACTGTAAACATCCAAAAAGATCTGATTAATGATATCAAGTTTAAAAACAAACAAAGGCAAAAATTTCAGCAAAATACATTCTTAAAATTCACGTATAAAATATATTAGAATAGTCGAATAGCTTAGTCTGAGCAATATTGACTCTGTAATAATTGGCATACAAAATTGTCAAGCCTAGCCTTTCCCCACAAACAAAGTTAACGCCCTGGCATGCTCTTCACACCTCAGCAGTCTGCCCATGCCTACCACAGGCTTTGACAGACTGAAGGCTTGAGCCCAGGCAAGAAAATCCATGGACTTTCCATGTGCTGGTATAAAAAAAGTAAAACAAGTTTATACGTGTAGAAAATAGTCATCTATATCTATTAACATATCTAGATTTAAGTAGGCATTTGCTAATGCACGTAAGTGAATAAAATGGTGCACAAATACACACAAATTTGCCTATATTGGCAGGTTAAGAGCAACCTACGCTTCTCAAACCTCCTGACAAGGTCAACCATTTGAATCAGGCTGATTTCAACTTAAGTTTGTCCCTACAATCATCAAATACTGTACAAGACAAGTAAAAACAAAGCTGATGAAACACTCTAGCCTATCATACAAACAATTTAAGCAATTTGAAAATGACGGACACTTCCCAAAGAGAAGCTTCAGCACTTATTTCATCTCACATAAGTGCCTCCTTGTTTTACACAGTAACAAATTTTAGGTAATATTAAAACTCACACAATTGAGAGACCACAAAAAAAACCCTTCATTTGCAATAAATACATGCTGATAGAGCATATGGCCAATCATATCCTTATTGATTTTAAGAAAAACTGCAGCTCTCAATACTCAATAGTTCTCCAATAACCAATCAAAGCCAATTAAAAAAACAATATAGAAGCAATAAAGGATAAAACAATATGCGTTGAAACTTCTACTGCAAAATGTTAAAATAAGAACCCAGATGGAATAATAACTAGCTCATATACTAAATTTCCAAAGAAGATGATGGCAGCATGCTCATTGTCCATATGTATATTTAGTGTTCATCTTCTGTCATGTGTTAAATCTCTTTATATTCTTACATGTCCTCTCATATACAAGCTTATTTGCTCTATGGCATGTATCAATTCAACATAGGTCTTTTTTTACAACCTTATGTCCATTTGGCTCTAATACCAAGTTAAATTTCTTATCACCATCTAACTTAAAATCTTAAACTTTCAGGTTATGGCTGAAGAATTATTTATGCTGACACCATGCACTCTCACAACTAGAACCTGGCATCTCTATAGCTGGACACAGGCCCAACCTATTTCAATAATTCTGCATTAATGAACTATTCCCTCAGCACCTACATAAAGCACTCATGTCATAAAATCCCATGGAAATATCTAGCCCACATAGGCAATTAGTATGACCAATCAAGGAAAGTATACCAACAAGAAAACCATGTGGAATACAGGAAAAACTGAGAAATCAATACCTGTTTTACTGGTTTGAATATTTTCCAGTATACCATGAAATCCAGTAAAATTCTCCCTCTCTACTCTTTCTAACTTTACCTCCTTTAGAAAGAAGGCAATCACAGATAATTATAAGTTACTATCTTATAATGCTATTAAATTGAAATACACTTAGATTCCATCATTTTGAAGATTTGGAAGAGGTTTATCAATACAGATATATATCCATGACTTGAACTGCATGAACAACAACAACAACAACCAAGCCTTAATCCCACTAGGTGGGGTCGGCTACATGAATCCTTTGTTTCCATTGCGCTCTATCAGTTACCAAATTCTTATCTAAGTTTAAGTAATTAAGATCACTCCTTATAGTTTCTTGCCATGTCTTCTTTGGTCTCCCTCTTCCTCTTTGTACATGGGCAAAATTCAATAACTCAATTTTTCTAACTGGAGCTTCAATTGGCCTACGATTTAGATGTCCAAACCATCGAAGCCGACTTTCTCTAAGTTTATCCTCAATTGGTGCAACACCAACTTTCTTTCGGATATACTCATTTCTCATTCTATCCTTTCGTGTATATCCACACATCCATCTTAACATTCTCATTTCTGCAACATTTATTTTATTTGTATGTTTCTTCTTTGCAGGCCAGCATTCAGCACCATATATCATCGCTGGTCTTATTACAGTTTTATAAAATTTACCCTTAATTTTGGATGGATTTTTCTATCGCATAAC